>PVKC010001090.1:5526-54548 GCA_004027635.1 Crocidura indochinensis
AAAAAAAAAAAAAAAAAAAAAGCGAACTTAGATCCCCAGCTAACATCATGTACAAAGGTAAAATCCAAATGGATTAAAGGCCTTGATATCATACCTGAAACCATAAGGTATATAGAACAACACGTAGGTATAACACTCCATGATACTGAGACTAAAGGTATCTTCAAGGAGGAAACAGCACTCTCCAAACAAGTGAAAGCACAGATTAACAGATGGGAATATATTAAGCTAAGAAGCTTCTGCACCTCAAATAAAATAGTGCCCAGGATACAAGAGCCACCCACTGACTGGGAGAAACTATTCATCCAATACCCATACGATAAGGGGCTAATATCCAAATATACAGGGCACTGACAGAACACTACAAGAAATAAACATCCAATCCCATAAAAATGGTGAGAAGAAATGGACAGACACTTTGATAAAGAAGAAATACAAATGGTCAAAAGACACATGAAAAAATATTCCACATCACTAATCATCAGGAAGATACCACCTCACACTACAGAGACTGGCACACATCACAAAAAATGAGAACAAGCAGTATTGGTGGGGATGTGGTGAGACAGAAACTCTTATACACTGCTGGTGGGAATGCCGACTAGTTCAACCTTTTTGGAGAGCTATATGGAGATTCCTCCAAAAACTGGAATTTGAGCTCCCATATTATTCAGCTATACTACTCCTACAAATATACCCTAGAACACAAAAATACAATACAAAAACCCCTTCCTTACACCTAAATCTTCTGCAGCGCTATTTATCATAGTGAGACTCTGAAAACAAACAAGATGCCCTTCAAGAGATGAATGGCTAAAGAAACTGTGTTACCTATACACGATGGAATATTATACAGCCATCAGGAGAGATGAAGCCATGAAATTTTCCTATACATGGATGCATATGGAATCTGTTATGCTGAGTGAAATAAGTCAGAGAGAAAGAGAAAGACGGAGAATGGTCATACTCATCTATGGGTTTTAAGAAAAATGAAAGACATGTCTCAACAATTTTTAGAGACAAAAGAGAGGAGGGCTGGACGTTACAGAAAGAACCTCACCACAAAGAGTGATAAGTTTAATTAGAGAAATAATTACATTGCAAACTATCCTAACGATGAGAATATATGAGGAAAGTGGAAAGTCTGTCTAGAGTACAAGTAGGGGCATGGGGGAGAAATTTGTATTTTCATTCAAGTGTGCCAAACACAAAATCAACCCGAAGGCTTTAAACAATAGTGTCCAATCCAATACCTAAATTAACCTGGCTATTTACATATGTCAGATATAGTAAACTCCAAAATTGGGATTCAAACATAGATAGTGCAGTAAAGCCTATCCTTTATCACCATACTCAACTTTCTTATACCAAAATGTAAGAGGAAGAAATAATTTCTGGCCTCAAAGAGTTTCATAAGCTAGGAAATTAGCTCTGATATCACAAGGAATTATATCTTCCTGAAGGCGTCCTCTACTGAATGATAAGCAAGTGGCAAATTAATGCATTTCCCTTTCCTTAACTGAATCAACTTTTTTCCCTTATAAAATCCTCTTAAATAAAATATGAATATTTCTTATTTTATACTCAGTCCCAAAGTTTTTGACACATAAAAGGGTAATTACTACTTCTGTACTAGTTGTTATGCACAAGGCATTTTTGCTCTGTTGTTTTTTGTTTGTTTGTTTTTGTTTTTTGAGGGGAGCACACCAGGTCACAGTCAGGGGTTACTTTGGGCTATGCACTCAGAAATTGCTCCTGCCAAATATATGGGTTGTATCATATGTATCAAACCCAGGTCTGTCCTGGGTCAGCAACATGCAAGGCTAATGCAATACTGTTGTGCTCAGGCCCCAACCCAAGGCATTTTGGGAAGCAAGTGCTCATCCTCTTTAGGAAGATAAATGAGCAAATGAATCAATAAATAAAAAGAATTCTTGACTGGAGGAAACTTTAATAAAATTTACTCCAAATACTTCATTGTATAAAATTATTTTTATGCATTCAGAAAAGTGTTTATATTTGCCTAGAAGCAATTGCTAGATAAATACAAATACACACCCCAGTAATAATATTAGCTCATAGAAGCAAAGTATACAAAATGTGTCTTACTAACGATCATGCTTAATGCATATTTTCAATATCTTCCAATTTTTAACTTGATAGAACACAGATTGTGATGAGAATAGAGCCTAAACTGGCAAGTTTTGCATACATAATAAGATTTTTTAAATGTTATTTATTATAGTATATAAAAACCACAAGGAAAATATTTAACAATAATTGTGGCACTTGTTTGTGATGTTCCTTCCAATTTCCCAAAATTATAGAACTTGAAGTGGTTGCCAGCAATTAAGGACCTACACGAATTTATATTTTTAAACATGAATTTAAAATAATATACAGGATATATTTCAGCAGTAACAAATCATGAAATTTCAGAAATATTTTAAGTTGACACAACATATCTGAACAGTTATCTTAAAAGACGTCATACTAACAAGGACCAGAGACATGTGAGAGTGAAACATGTGTTGCTAATAATTAGATCTGGAATGCCCCAAATGTCTCAAGATAATCTATGCTTATTTAGACAGATGTATAAAACAACACTGAATAACTTTTACTGAAGGTAAGGAGTATAAAAAATGAAAGGAAAATATATAAGGAAGGAAAACGTTATTCACTGTTAAAATGATAGGAACAGAAGTTTTATGACTTTGCTGAAGTTGAGAAGCTCATGGAAGTCATAGTTCATTCATCATTGTAAATACATACAATATTTCATACAAATATTATGTCCAGCCACAATATGATGGGCTATAGAATAAGAACTCATGAAGTACTCACAGCTGTGGTACTTCAGCTGTGCTGAAGAGCAGTAGATTTCAATGTTGACATTATTAACAGTTGGAGTACACTGATGATTTCTCATTGGGGACACCCTCTGTGCAACACAGACCATTGTGTCATTCTTGAATTTGAATCAGGAGGAGCTAATACGAACCTTACTGACACCAAAAATACTTTCAGTTATCATTAAATGTCCTCTGAGAAGCCATAATGACTCAACTGAGATCTGTCTTGAAAAAACAGGAGTATAGAAAATTAATATGATGGGTAGGAAGTAGATATTTCTTACCGATATACAACACAAAGCAAATGAGTTTAATGTAAAATAGAATATAGCATGAGAATCACAGATGTAATTTTGGATATGTCTATGTTCTTAATTCATAACAGATCTAACTATTCTTTTAAAAAGTAATGTTAAGTATTCTCATGTAGGACAATCTTGCTTTATTGAGAAGTTTCCTGGCCTTACCACCTCATACCGCTATCTAACAGGAACTAAGTGGAAATGATTATGCAGTAAACAATCGAAAATGTTTGTAATGAAGAAAACTTGCTATATAAACTGTGAGAAACATTCTGAGAGAATGTTCCATTTATAATCAGCCCTAATAAGACAGGTCGTATTAAACACCTGGAGAAGTGTCAACTCCAATTCAGTAAGCATTCTCTGTGTCCTTAGCACAGGGTTGTAGTTTGGAAAATGAGGAAATGGACACATGATTTTAAAAAATCATTTTAGCCAGAGTCTTATGATCCTGTGTATGTAATATAGATATACAGAAACAAGTGAAGATATAAAATGACTCTCACTTTTGGAAGGTCTAAACTTCAGATTCTTCTGTATACTGAGAGTGAGCAACTTACCCAGTAAGCACCATGCATTGGTCTGCAAATCAGCACATCGCAAACTGATTAAGAACCTTTGAAGAAGTAATGCACAGATAAATGGAAACTGCAGAAATGTGGAGGATCATTTGCATCACATTTAGAGACTCAAGCATTAACTTAGCACATAAGATTACAAAGAGTCATGAACTTTTAAAGATGTGTTGAAATCATGTTTTTGATAAATTTCAGAATATTAAAAGTCACGAACTCAGTTATGCTGTTGAGAATTTATTTTATGTTCATATATCAGGAGCTTCAGATGGTAGAGACAGTTGAAACTTTCACTACCTCTGAGTCTCATTCATTTAGTAAAACATGTAGCTGTGCACCAATCCTCTGATTGCTCTATAGTCTAAGACGAAGTGTGAACCACATTTTAATAAGAACACTAGGTGATTCTGGGTAGGTGTACTGGAAACAAACTTTAATGAGCTAAACTTTAACTATCTCTGTCCTAGGGATAATAGACAAAGGGGAAAAAAACAGAATGCTGCTGGGAAGGAAGTGTCCCAATTCCTATGGCTGATGAGAGGTCTTCCTCCTTTGCAGACCAGGAAATAAGCCCTATAAGGACTAAATTTACTTTTCAACTCGAACTAAATTCCACTTAGCAAGGAATAGGGAAGTCTTGCAAAGTCATAAGTGGTTACATTCTTGACATATATAGACATTTAAATTTTATTTTATTTTATCTTTTTTATTGTGACCAATGTGAATTACAAATCTTTCACAGTTATATTTAAGATACATAGTGACAATGAAGTAGGATCATTCCCACCATCCGTGTTGTCCTCCTCCACTCCTGATCCTAGCATGCATCCCAGACTGCACCCCTTTTCTCCCTGGACTGCTAGTATAGCAGATTCCTTTGTATATAACTTGCTGTAGATTGGGTATTTTGATTCTGCTGTTGATGACTTTGTGTTTGGTGTTTAAGTCTGATCATAAAATTTATTTTATTTTAGGCAACATTGATTTACAATATTTTCTTTTCCTTTCAGAAGCATAGAGTTGGCATTTCCAGCAGGACAAATTAATGCAAAGGATACTAATCTAATTTTTATAAATACCAGATGGAAGATGTCCTATCATTTTTATTTCACAAAATCTGATTGTCATTCTACAAAGAATATTCATAATACATTTCTATAATTACATCTTACAGTATTAACTGCTAGAAATGTTGCATGCTTAATATATGCCCAAGATTATAGTGAACAATTTCTATGCCTTATATCATTTAATTATCTCATTACTTCGTGAACTGCTGTCAATCTGCTCTGCATATTCTTTTTTAAAAATGAGAAAACCAAAGTTTAGTATTTAAATAATTTTTCCAAAGTCTGAAATAAAAGAACAAGAAATTAAACACCTGTACATGTGATCTAGGGTTATAAATTATTAATCCAAATAAAAGTTTTTTTTTCCATTTATCTTTGGTGGTGCCAAGAAACAAGCCTAGAAGTCAAGACAAGGCAAGATTCCTGCTAAATTGCTGAACTATATTCAATGCCCATCAATTTGACCTCCAATTTAAAGACTGAATAATACTTTGAGGTAGTAAAAGTTTTAAAGATCCATGTGGACATGTAGATAGTAAAAGTAATTTTGGATGTGAAATTTCTGACAGCAGTTGAGTTTGGTAAAAGCACCAATAAACAATTAGCTTGTAGACTGGAATAACTAAATGATATATTATAAAATGTAAGTTCAATGTCTTCACTACCTGTGCACCCAAAATTCAGCTGACCTTGTCTTGGTCTTGATCATCATCCTCGCTTAGGTTGTGAGTCTAAATAAGACAAATGTCTCAGTTTTAATAAGATAGCAAACAGGGTAGTCACAGTATTCCTCAGAGTGAAGGATCCTTTTATTTGGCTCAGGAATCCCAGGGAATTAAATCAAAGCAACCATCTAGGCATTATGACTTCAATGAAGTATCAAAACCATTTAAATAGAAAGCCAACTACTTTTATGTATGCAGTGTTACTATTAGTAGTAACTTTATGGTTACTATATGTTTTTTCTCACTGCACCAAGTTTGGAGCAGGAGGTGAAGGAAACAACTTTTTTGTCTATCTTTCTCCCAACCTACAAAATTACAAAAGGGGAGATGGGGAGAAGCAAATTTACATTCCAATTTTATCTTCAAATACTAATAGTAAGCTAAAGGAATCACTATTTGCAGAGAAAGCAGCCTAAGTAAATACACACTATAGCAGGGGTCTCAAACTCAATTTACCTGAGGGCCGCAGGAGGCAAAGTCGGGGTGATCCTTGAGTGCAAAGTCAGTAGTAAGCCTTGAACATTGGGGGTGTGACCCAAACAACTAAAACAAAACAAAAAAAGATTCCTCTAGGGCAGGGCCACAAAATGTTGTACGGAGGGCCATTTGTGGCCCGCGGGCCACAAGTTTGAAACCCCTGCACTATAGGGATGCATATAAATACATGTTAGGAGCTAGGATACATTTTACAAGTGGTACATAAACCAAGAACTGAAATTCACAAGGATATTTTAAAACTGATCTTTCAAAATAATAATTCAAAGCTATTTAGCAAGTGAGTATAGTAGAACACCCACTTGCCATAAAGGCTAAAGAGTGACCTCCAGAATTAAGGGTTCGTGTGAGGTACATCCTTGAGACTAGGTAAATCTTCAAAGTATCTAGGCTTGTTATAGATTCTTCTCAATTTGATGGCAGTGACATTCTCCAGCAGCAGGATATGCTCAACAGAGTGCTCATTAAATCCATCTTTTCAATTTCACCCTTTCTCAATTCTTCTGGTCTCTGGTCTCTGTAGTCTCTGTCTTTGTCCTTCACTCAGGTTCCTATCAACACTGTAGTACTGACAGATTGTAACAAAGAAATGATCACATTTTCCTCATTTATTTTAGTTCACAATTACAAATGTCTGGTTGGTGCCCCTCATAAAATATAAAAGTTGTTAGTACTCCTCCCAAATTTTTGTGTTTGATTTTTGTCCCATTTAATTTTTTTCTTCTTTTTTTCTTCAAACAGAACCACATAAATTGAATCATCTTGTTCTGCCTCATAAACTGAGTGGGAAATAATAGAGGGTACCAAAACCAAATGGTCATATGGACATTAATTAGAAATACAAAGATCATCAGACTTAAAAATATAGACGTTTATAAATATCTGTAAGCTACTTATAAATAATAGACTGAAGTAAATAAATCTGTAGGCAGTGCAAAGAATTTTTCTTGTTTGTTTTGTTATGTTTTGCTACTTCAAGAAACACTAAGTTTGAGATTAAAAACAGTAAAGACTCCATGAGTATGTTTGTTCTTCATGTACACATTTATATGCATCCATGTACATACACAGAAAAAATGTCATATTTATTTTTGGAGGGCATATCCAGTGATGTTCAGGGACTATTCTTGGTTATGTGCCAGAAATCAGCCCTGGTTGGGGGACCATATGGATGTCGGTGGATCAAACCCTGGTCCTTCCCAGGTCAGAGGTGTGCAATGTAAATGCCCTACTGCTGCACCACTACACCAGACCCCCCCAAATTCATATTTCTTCAGTGTATAACTTTGTGAAGTATATGAAATTATAAAATGTGGTCAATGTCAGTCTTCAAAATTTCTCCAATGAGATTTTCCTTTGAATTCCCATGGGTTAAAATGTAGACAGTGTAAGATAAAGATACATATGCTGCCTGCGTCTTTTGGGATGCCTTCTGCAAAATACCTGTAGACTTGTAAACTTAAGGAATATGTTGCTCATAATTTTATAAGATGGACAATCATGAAGTCAGCATTGCCAAGAAGAGGTATTTCTAGGATGCAATATTTTTAATCAAGTTTATCTTTTTAATATAATTGGCTAGAACAGCTAAAGATCTTTTTCAAAAATTTTATAGAAGTATATGAACTGATCGTGACCTAACCCTCCCCCCGTCAATAAATTCTCAGTGACTAATACCAACACCTTTAGAGTTAAAGTTTCAACAGACTATTTTTATGATGACACAAATTTTCATATTGCAGCTCATGCTTATTCATTAAGTTTGCAATGGTTTTAATCATACTAAGGGGAGAACTGAAAAATTAGAAGTCATCATTTTTATTTTTGACAGTTTCCATTAATAATCATGTGTAAAACAATAGGTAAAAAACAGAGAATCAACTTACCACCAAAAAAAAGTTGAGGTAGACAAATTTTTCTAGTTCCTCAAATAAAAACCAATATAAACAGATGAGAATATTAAAAACTGTTACATAATTCTTACATTGTACAGCCATTTATCTAAGTTCTTGTGTTTCTTTTAATTGTCACAATATTATCAATAATTTCTAAATGTTGTGCCAAATTTACAGAGGAAACAAATTGAGTCTTAGAGATTAAAGTGTCTGTTAAGTCACATTGCTATAAGAAATGATTGTAAAAACCTGACAGATATTTTAAGTTTGGACAGAAGTTTTTATTAGTCCTTTTTATTTTTTTCCCATTTCATTATAGGCACTATGGTTTATGATACTGTCATGGTAGGATTTCATGCAGAACACAATTCAAAAACAAATTCTCCCCCCAAAGTGTCCACTTCCTTCTTCCATGGCCATCTGTTTCACCTTTCTACCTGTTCTGCTTCCCTCAGTTGTGGCAAGCTTCCTACTAAAGACTATTTCAGTTTCGTTGGGCAGTTCTTTATATGATTCATATGAGATAAATTATTAGCTGTGCCTCTCATTCTAAATTTAATCAGCAGGATGCTCTCCTTTTCCATTCACACAGCAGAAAATTCTATGCTTTCATTTTTTACATAGCCTAACATCGTTTCTTCCCCATCTCTTTTAGCTTTGCACCCTTTGACCAATGAAATTGTCTAAATATACCTAAGTTATAGTTTGTGTCACCTGTGATTAACCTGAAGTATTCCTCAAGCAGAGAGAGCATGAAATAATACAAGGCAGATCAAGATAAAGACTTTACTCAAGTGCCTCTAGCATTAAGCTCACTAGACTCTATTTCCTCCAGAATGTACCAGGTTCTGAATATAATCCTTTAGAGCACACCACACTTTTTCTATGGGTTCTGACAGATTGAGCAGAGACAGGTGGCACTAATATCCTTGGTTTACATCATGTTAAAACTAAGTAAGACAATTGCTTATCTAAATCACCAACATTTGTGCGGTATAAAAGGCACATTACCGTTTAAAGGCCAAGCAGAATGAAAGATTCTTATTAAATGTGATTTGGTAGCTGATTCAGTATTTATAAGAAGATTGGTTTCAAAAGTAAATGTTACTTATCTGCATACCAGAGGATATCTAGAAAGATTAAAAATAAATGGTCTGAAGATGAGACTTAAAAACCTGTTAGTGTCAAATCAAAAGATTTATTTTCACAAATCATTGCCATATTCAGATTTCACTTATTACAATAATTTTAACAAAAATTTTATGATGCATTTTTATTTGAATAAAGTGCCTTCACCCAAGCACATAAAAAATCAAGGAATTCCATTTATTTGGAAACAATCACAACCGTCCTGTTATATTATCTGCAACACCATGCTCTCTAAGGGCCATGCTCAAATTCCAAGCTTTAGTTCCCTGGGAAATAAAAGGGCAACTAACTATCAAATGGGAAATGAAAGTCTTGGGAACAAAAAGGATAATAAGAATTTTCCAAGTAGCCCCAATTTTATGTGAGATAACATGATATATAACAAAGTTGTGTCAAAAGTTTCAGGAGGGAGAGCATATAAGTTTTCAACATGCATTCATATTTATTTGTTCACCCTGCATCTTCTAACCATTTTTTTTTTGTTTTCTTTGGGCCACATCCATTTGATGCTCAGGGGTTACTACTGGCTTAGACTTAGAAATTGCCCCTGGCTTGGGGGACCATATGGGACTCTAGGGGAATCAAACCGCGGCCCTTCCTGGGCTAGCGCTTGCAAGGCAGACACTTTACCTCTAGTGCCACCTCTCCGGTCCCATCTTTTAACCATTTCTTTCTTTTCTTCATGCCAAGTGCAAACATTAAAATTAGATACCACAGCAGTTTCTTTATACTTCTAATTAATACCTCTTCCTATCCTTGATACCTGTGCTCAAGCTAGATGGAATTAATAATCCATGATAATTTACTATAACATTATTATATTTTATGGTGAATATGCAGCAATGTTCAATTATCTTCTGGATTCTTAGTAGCTGTAAAATAAAGTACAAATAGGTTATCCTGGCATAACAAAATTTGACTTTAGTCTTATACTTCTTTTCTAGTCACTACTCTTTATTATGGCAATCCTTACAATCTGTCACAATGAACAATTATCCATTCTTCAAATATAATAAGAACTTTATAAAGCTTTCTGAATAGAAATAAAGTGAGTTACTGATAACAGGCATTCTTTGATCATTCAAAAATTAAACTCTATTTGTTAATTATTTTAAAAGCTTGTTAACTTCAAAGGTTGCTAGGTCTTAATTTTATTATTATTATTTTAATTTAATTTGATTTAGGGTCATTTCAGGGGTTGTTCAGAGCTTATTTCTGGCTCTGTGCTCAGAGATTATTCCTGGTAATAGTAGGGAACTATACATGGTGGCCTACCTGTTGTACTATCTCTCCTCACCAGCTTAGTTGTGACATATTTTGAAAAAATATTTGTTCTTACATACTTGGATTTATAGGTAGTTGCATTCAGCTTGAAAATTTTATACAATCTGGCATGTCTCTCAGAATTCTCTACTAGACAAACAAAACAGTTCAGTAACCATCACTTATGTTTAAATGAACCAATAGCAATTTCTGTTCATAAATATGTATGGAGTGTGAAAAAAGAAAAGGAAAGTGGTATTATCTTAAAATTTTACCTTAAAAGAGAAAAGTCTCGATTTCATGAATATGTTAATTGCTTAAAGAAGTAAGAAATGTTTTGTAGGACATAAACACCAATGTCAAGATTCAGCAATTCCATCTGTAGTGGCTCTAATTAAAAGTTCACATTTACCAGGAATTTACTTCATCAAAGAGGACTACATAAGATTAAAATCTTAAAATTATCCCAAAATATTGGGGCAAGTTCCTAACTCAGTATAATTAAGAATCCTGCTTAGGAAAAAAGGGGGGGGATTGCTATGTCAGTGTGAAATGACATTTAATATGTATTTTTATATTCCATAACTCCATCATACTGTGAGAGACGCTACAAAAGTATATCCTTTTTAGAGGAACCACATCCAGCAGTGCTCGGGATTTCAATTCCACATGCAGACATGCTAGGCAGGGGATGAGGCTGGGTTCAGGGCATAAAATGACAGAATTGTACCCAGGATTTCACACATGTAAGACACATGCTAGATTGCTTGAGCCATATCTACAGCCTTATTTTCTTCACTTGATAAGAACAACCAAACTGGGGCCAGAGTGGTGGAGCAGCAGTAGGGCATTTGCCTTGCATGTGTCAGACCTAGCAAGGACCACCTTTCAATCCCCTGGTGTCCCATATGGTCCCCCAAACTAGGAGCATTTTCTGAGCACATAGCCAGGAGCAACCTCTGAACTTCACCAGATGTGCCCCCAACCCAAAAAAGGAACCACTAGACCTTGTTTTGGGGAGTTCTGGATTTTTGAGCTGGGCAGTAGTTTATTTTTTAGGTCCTTAGATATCTAATAAGACATTGCTGTATTCTAGATTACGTTCTACGCACAACTCTCATCAGGGCTTTTTCGGAATTTAGGCTCCTGTTTAAAAGCTAAAATAACAATTTGAAGTAGGGTGGGTAAATGTGTGAATTACTCAGAGTAGAAATCAAAAAGTTCTGGGTTTGTGTCTCAGCATAGAGATTCCAAGCTCTGCCTTAAACCATGCAAACTCAAATTTTCTAAAATAATGTTCTAAAATATTGGACTGGATTTGTTATCCTGTGGCAATTTTTAGAGTTTCTTAAAAATCCAAGGTAATTGTTGTGTAGAAAGAGTTTGTGTGTTGGGAAATTGGGTCTTAGATTCCATGATCAGAGAATATGTGAGACCTTAGCTGGGTATGATACAGTGGGATGGAGAAGGGAATTTGACTGAGACTGTAGGTTACAGACATGGAAAACTTGGGTCATGTGGCAAGAATGGTTGGGTAATGGAAGATAAAAGACCATCACTCAACATTATGGAATTAGGATTGTTACCCCATCCCCTAACTTGGTGCCTATCTCACCTGGAAAGGGATACTCTCCCACATCTGGAAGGGGTCTGTGGTTGGTAATTAGAGTGGCCTGGGGGAAAGTGGGACAGATGGAGCAGAGAGTCTCTTCAAGGGAGAAACAGCAGGTAAAGAGACAAGTTGAATGCAGAGAGGCTGGTTAGTTTAAAGGCCATGTATGGAATGTGCACATGGTAGTTAGAGTCTTGTAAATAAAACTGGATATCTCCTTAAACTTCATCTGACTGCTGTGGGTCACTTCCTCACCATTACCTTGATACCTACAGACCCACCAGGCCCTAGGGGCTGGCACAGGTGCCAGGCTGAGCTGAGAAAGGCCTCACCATCCATTCCACCCACCACTAGGATCTTAAAATTAATAATTAATAGGTGATACTGACAAAATGAAAATAAGCCCAAGAGCAATTTCTATATAAGGAAAATTTTTGACAAAGCTATAGTGCAGCAGTAGGGTATTTGTCTTGCACAAGGCTAAAACAGGTTTGCTTCCCAGTACCCAATTCCCCAGGTCCATTGGGAATAATCTCTTAGTGCAGAACCAGGAGTATATCCTGAGCATTGCTCTCTTGGTGTGATCCAATACACAATCCCCACCCCACAAATTAAAAAATGAAACAAAAGGAAGATTTGGAAGCTACATACAATGGTCAAATGCTACATATTCATGGCAATCCAGGTGAATGGAGCTTAACTTGACTTAATTTAGTTCAGAAAGAAGAAATCATTGAATTATTATTAGAGAGAGAAATCCATAACTTTTTCAGGGATAAAAGTAATATCTATTATTAGTCAACCACTTAGGTGATTCACATACTCTATTTAATATCAAACAGCCTCACATGGTCAGTACAATTACTGCCACCTCTTTAAAATGAGTCACCAGAGGTATTGAGAAGTGATGCTGAACCAGGTCATACAGCTGGTCAGCTGTGAGAGAAACAAAACCTGAGTGGATATATAGGTCATCAAAACGCAGAAGCTATGCAGGAAAATGAAGTGTTCCACTTCTCAGGCTCACCAACTGTTTATGCTTTTATCCCAGGATTGTTTGGAATTGCACTCTTAATGAATCAGCTAGGAGAGATGTTCAAAAATGCCTGTCGGATTTATTTGTTGGATCCTTAAACAGGATTGGTGTCTGAATCCCCATGGTGCAGACTCACGTGACTGCACATTAAACATGCTTCCTGTGAACTGAGCTTCCCAGTGGATCTGAGGAAGAACATCCTGGGCATGCTTTAAAAACAAAACTCTAAGATGTCTTTGCTACTAAATACTTTCTTCACCTGTCCTCCAGATTTCTCCCAGCCCTTTGTAAACCAATGGACTTATATTATTGTGAAGTTTGAACCCTTACATTTAAAAAAAATAGAATGGCACATGTATGTGCTAACTGAGATTTATAAAAGTTTAGAGGAGGGTCTGTCTTTTTCTTGATTGTGGATCAAAATAAACCCTCAACCACTAATCATCATTTCTCAAGCACTACAGATTAAAACAAAAGAAAGAATGAGTGCCCAATCTCTTTGTCAAGTCTTTAGGGAACTGTCTTTCTGTCTTGTTTTATTTTTTGGTTTGGGCCACACCTGGCTCTGTTCAGGGCGTACTTCTTGCTCTGTATTCAGGAATCACTCCTGGCAGTTCTTAAGGCACCATATGGGACGCTAGGGATCAGTCCTGGGCTGGCTAAGTGCAAAGTCAATGAACTTCCCACTGTACAGTGACTCTAGACCAAATATTTTTAATGTGTATGTTTTGATATCAATACCATTTAAAAATATAAAGTATGTTAAATTATTATAAATACCATCTTTTGTAAATAACCAGAGCTATGGAATCTATCATGGAAAAAAAAGAAGCTGGGAAATAGTTCAGTAGTCAGTAGTACATGCTTTCCAAGTTAAAACTTTATGTCCTATTACCTATGTCCTTTAAGTCCTGTTAGGTCAATTCCCAGGGTCCTCAAAACTAGAGAGTCTGAATAGTACTACATCGCTGATCTCTCACACTGAGCTGCTGGCCCAGTTGCTGAGTACCAATAGTAATGACTCTGAACCTCCCTGAGATTACATACAGGCCTCCACATGTATAATCAGAACCTTCCTACAGAGCTTTTCATACTGGGAAAATGGGAAGTTGGATAGAGAGAGGCCCTAAAATTCTCAAATTTCAGAAGCAATTTAAAGAACAATAGACTGAACTAACAAAGATAAGGGCAGACAGAGTGTTTGGCAAAAATATTGTATTTAAAGTTGGGCATGTATTCCAGACCAGCTGCCATCTCAGTGACAGCACTGCCACTCCCTAGCCATCTTCATTTTCTCCTCATTTGTAAAAATGGGGATAGCATTGGCAATATTTCTAAAAGCAGTCATTATTACTACACTTCAAAATGGACTATATTTCAAATATCAAATGTTCTTCACATCTCAGAGCCTTTTGACTCTATGAACATATAGAAACAGAAGCATAGATATTTGCCGTGGATGGCACTGGGAAGAGTCAATTGGACTGAAAGAATAACAAATAAGCCCAATGTTGGGAGGATAAGATGCAATGACAAAAATGATAAGCATTGGAAATTGAATTTTAAAAAATTAATCAAAGAAAGAAAGCAAGTTCTTTCCCCAAGAGACATCAGAGAAGGGCTAGACTGATAAAGCAAGGTAGTTATAAAATATTTCCTATTCTATATCTGAAAAATTACCTGGTATGTGAGATGCCAAAAAGAAACCTGGTTGGAATCACCACGTACAGGGGTCAACTCTGTGGCTAGATTCATGCAGAGAAGAAGACACAGTCTCCACAGATGAGCACACGCTACTCTGACCTGGTCCTCAATTCTCTCAGCCTGGAGTTTCCGCCCAAATAAATAATCTCCAATCCAAGTATGATGCTGGCGAGGGTCTAAAATTCAGTGCACATCTTAAACAAAATATCTGGAATTTTATCCCCTTTGTTCCTATGTTCCACATCATTTTCTTTCAGCATCTCACAAATCTAATCCTCACCCACTCTTCAACTCTCTCCTTAAAGGCCACACATTATCTCATAAAGTCACCCTCCTCCACCACTTTACCTGTGCCTGTTCTGCTTGGCCCTTACTACATTTAGACACATTGGCTTACTATCAACCTCTTTGTCAAGTCACTTTCTCCTGCTCACTGTTCTAATATGATGGACACTAGCCCTATGTAGCTATTTAAAATGGAATACTTGTGATATCCCTGCTCCCAAAACATTATCTACATTTTAAGTGATCATATGCAGTTACTAGCTACAATATAGGACTGTAACTCATGGCTTAACTTAATATGGTCATAAACATGTTCATCAGAAGAACTTTTGTTGAATAAGATTATTATACGAATATTTTAATTTTTTTTCTTGTGGTGGGAGAAATTGGTCTCATCTGGCTCTGCCCATGGTTCACCCCTAGCTCTGTGCTCAAAGACCATTCCTGAGAACACATGTGGTTCTAAAGATTGAATCCAGGTTATGGCTTTCAAGGCAAATATTTTAAATCCAATACTATATTTCATTCCCTATATAAATCTTTAAAAAATTGAAATAAGATAAAAAGGTTAAATACAGTATAGTATCTCATGTACGTGGTATTTAATAATTTCATGAAGGAATGCAATGGTTTAAATAGGGGTTGTTTAAAATATTCTTGGTAAGGAGAAGGAAAGAAATTAAGTAGAAGAAAAAGAGGGATGTGGAATAATGGGGCATAGAAGGCAAGTACTCAGTACATTGGTGGTGATAAGAAAGGGCAGAACTAAGTATTCAAGCCACAGAATCAATAACAATGAAATCAATGACCAAAACTTTAACAACCAGAATTTCTATCAAGCCTATCATACTTAACATTGATGGAGAGATGTTGATATTGTTGGTAGGATTGGTTCTGAAACACTGTATGTATAAAACCCAACTATGAATAACTTTGTAAATCACAATGACTTAAGTAAAAAAAATTCTTACAGTAAAAGACAAAAAATATTTTAAAATTTTTTTCCAGGTGTCAAGAATCAAAGCAAGGTATCAAAGTGTTTTATCATTGAGCCACATCACAGGCAAATGGCATTGTAATTTCATAAAAGCAAAGTCCTTACTTTATAAAGAATAAAATAATATTGCAGAATTAAGTAACCAAGAAATGTTCAATATTTAATTAGCATGCAGCCTATAAAATTAATGTGTGATGTGTGTAAAATTATATTTTCTGCTAATTAAACTTAATAGAATATAACTTTATGGCTTGACCCTATTACTAGGTTTCCCCTGGAGATAATCTGAAAGGCAGGAAAAGGTGATGTGTATACCTGAAAAATGTCTATAAAATTACTTACATGAAAAACTACATGTGCTTTATATCTGGGATATTACTGTTACACAAATATGCAGCAGAAGTGATAATACAGCAATTACTTTTCCTATGGATCTAGCCATACTCAGCTTGTTTACTTAATAATTATATAGTTATATAATAACTACTAAATAATATATAATAATTTATTTAATAATTATATAAATATAAAGTATAAAACATGGGAATATTTAGATCCCTAAAATTCAAAATTTATGTCTTTCCATAGCTGGAAGCTTCAAATTCAGAGATGCAAAGGTCTTTTCTCAGAATATATTGAATTAATCAATCAAATAATATGTCAAGTTACATAAACTTCTCTTTTATAAAATTAAATTTTATTGATAGTTTCTGCATGTAACAAGTACAATTTCATACAACTTTTATCTATATAAATTCAACATACTCACCACTAGCATTCTGGTGTCATTATACTCTCAAAATGATCCTACCACTAACCTTGTTTTTGAAGTTAAAGAGCAATAATATGGATTTTCTTTTGAAAGTGTTTTAGGTTGCAATGAAACTAATATATTCTATGCACACAAAGCCTCATTCACTGCAGATAAACATTTAGATCTGCTTTGAAAATATTAAAGGTTGGGACCAGCGAGGTGGCGCTAGACATAAGGTGTCTGCCTTGCAAGCGCTAGCCAAGGAAAGATCGCGACCATGGTTCGATCCCCTGGCGTCCCATATGGTCTCCCCAAGCCAGGGGCAATTTCTGCGCTTAGGCAGGAGTAACCCCTGAGTATAAAATGGGTGTGGCCCTAACCCCCCCCCCCAAAAAGAAAGAAAGAAAAAAGAAAATATTAAAGGTCTTTTGCTAAATTTGCCATTAGAGATTAGGCAAGGCTAAGAGTCGCTATATGACTAATCTCTATCTGAAATATTCCTAATGTGAAATATACTCTTTATCCCAAGTAAACAAGGCCAATGTCCTCTATCTTCTTTGCCTATGCCACCCTCCTCTCTTCCTGTTAACCGATCATAAATGTTAATGCCTAGTCATTTTGCTAGAGAAATGCATAATCAGATACATTCAGTTTGAGTTATTCAAGTCTCAATCAGCTTAAGCCAGTGTACTAGGTTTTCACCAAAGTCCCAATCTCTACCTCTATGTCCAGATGGGTAAGTGAGACAGAGTGCTTTCACCTGCACTTCTGCCTCAAAAGGCCTCTATATGGACAGTGAGGTATATGAGATTCACCCAAAGTCCTTCTCCATTCTCTGAAAGTTCTTCCGTCCTTGTCCAATTAGTTTACTCTATTTAATGAGTATTATAAAAGACATACATGACCAGCATTATGTCTTATTGCTGATTGAGGGATAAGTAACAAGCAGTAGTCTTCAGGAAATGTGCATTACAGCCTAATAGCAGATCCAAACCATCTTTTTACCTATATTTGTCCCACTGTGAATGTGTTATGCCTTTAGATACAGTACAGTGTGTGGTATAGAAAATTTGCATGAAACGTATTTGTGGAAGGAAGAAAGATAAGAGGTAATAAAAAGGAAGTTAAAAATGAAGAATAAAAGCAATCAAAACTGATCACTTATTTCTGAGAGTCGACAAAAAGATCCTATATTAATTTAAGTTCTGGAAAGAATGGAGCCACATTCAATAGTGCTATGCATTTATTCATATAGTGTGTGCATTCTACCATCGCTGCATGAGTCATTACAAAGAAATAAAAACAAAGGCTTAGAATCACTCTGCAGAATGTTTCATGCTTCATACATGGTCTATAAATACTAAGAGGTGGAGAAATTTAATTTCTGGAGCAATATTATGGACACAGGTGAAAAAATAAGAACTGGGAAATTGTTATGCATAAATACAATCTAAAGAGAATATTAGACAAAGCATGCTGATTTCACAGGTAGTACTGGGTTTCCATCTAACCTCAGCACACTCTAGATTCTACATCTCTCAAAATCCAGTTTTTCCATTTGTAAAATGAGAATAAAACGAACACATGCTTTTAGGGTCTTTGATAGGAAGAAAAGCAAACAAATACTCAATATAACAAGCAGTATGCCTAGCACAGGGTTAAGTGCTCTATAAACAGCAGATGCTGGTGCTTATCAGACAGAATGGTTGTTCTCTAAGTGTCAGTACATCTTCATGGAACAGTCCTTGACCCAACGAGAAGTAAATGCTGAAACTCTCTCTTCAATGCTTTGGAGAGCACAGCAGTAGCATTTCACTTGTACAATGACATGGATCATTCAATATGTATCTGCGCTGTTTCAACAGCCCTAATTAAAGCAAAGTGAACCAAGATCTTCTCAACATATCTCCTGGACCAACATTTGACCTTCCACCACCAGAATCTAACCTGTCTTTTTATCTTATTCCCCATAATTTCCTATACCTGAGTCACTAATTTAACAGATTTTTTTTATCCATTCTTCCCTTGCATACATACATATGTCTATGGGGAATAGTTATGATTGATTTTTGGTTCTATCATGCAACTCTCTGTAGTCTTTAAATTTGTTCCTTTTGGGACCGAAGAGATAGCATGGAAGTAAGGCATTTGCCTTTCATGCAGAAGGACAGTGGTTCGAATCTCGGCATCCCATATGGTCTCCGAACCTGCCAGGAGCGATTTCTGAGTGTAGACCCAGGAGTAATACCTGAGTACTGCCAGCTGTGACCCAAAAACCAAATATATATATATATATATATATATATATATATATATATATATATATATATATATATATATATATATATGTTCCTTATAGACCAATTCACATTCAATTGTTCTCTGATGTCCAAGGAAGTACTTTTTCACTCCTCAGGCAGCAACAACAGTCTTAGTATACTAAAATATCATCACACATGCCCTTTTTTATGCTAATTATAAGTTATTGAACATGTTACATGCTTGATGCATCTTACACATATATGAAACATATCTTTCTATTTTTTTAATTCTCCTAATATCTAAAAAGATCTTACTGAATCTTCAGCAACTTACTCAAGATGATAAAGATACTCTAAGCTAGAGACTGAATTTAAACTCAAGTTAACCAGTCTCTCTTCATAAGCTATTTTATTATTCAAAATACATGTTTATTCATTTTTGTTGTTTGTTCATGTACCACACCAGCAGTGTTCCAAGCTTATTCCTGGCTATGTACTCAGAGATCACTTTTAAATGTTTGGGGGGAACTTTCCCAATGCTAGGGATACAACCTAAATCTAGTACAAGGATGGAAAATGTCTTCCTCCCTACCTGCTCTACCAGCTCTCTGGGTCAAAGTTATTTCTATATCTAAATTTAAAGTTCACAAAGGACTTATTTTTTAATATTTTTCCCTAGACACACCTACTGTCATGGTGTTTTTTATGTAGATGATTCTAGAACAACATTCATTAAAATAAGAAATAATAACAGTAAATTTTAGGGGGAAGACTGGTAAAAGTTGGAATTCTGGTAGAAGAGTTTATTCTTTTATCCTAAAGAAATATAAGCTTACTGACTGCTATCTATAGAAGCAGTCAGGTTCTTTCATTTCACTAGGTGGGGGAATCTTTAAATCTTTAAAAATAATTCCCTGAATATAACAGAGTCTGATAATAAGGATATTTAGGTCATCATACATGAAACTTGGAGTAGAGTATCTAATAATATCTACTTAGTCTCAAAAAAGCACAAAATGGCAGGTGAGGGAATGCACAGTGGCAGCTTGCTTACTAATTCACAGCAGGAAAATGCAGATGCTCTTCTTGGCTAGCAGTTTTCTCATTCTTTCACATCCTGTTTCAGTCCAGGAGTAGCAGGCTTTGTGCACAATTATGGACCGGGTGCACGCATGCACACATCTCCATGCTTTGCTCATTGCCCATACTGCTTTGTATGTGCCAGAAAAGAAGGCCAGCAACTGTGCCACAAGCTCCCTCTGTTCACATTCCAATTTATGCAGCACTATCAAAGGAAAAACACTCAAATTTCTCAGACTCACATTTTAGCAGCTATGTCTTTGCCTTTGTATGGGTTGGTCCACAAGATAGCCTGTCTGTCTAGGTTCTGTCTGTAGAGAAAGTGTATGTTTTCTCATAATATAGTCCTTCCAGAAGTAAATTGACTGAACAATGACTTCTTCACTATGTTACAGTTATATTGAAAAAGAGGGGTAAATGCTGTTTGATATAGATATTGAAATCATTTTCAATTTTAGCTTTTAGTTAATAATGGTATTTTAGAATTTAAAAATGGATAGCTCCATTTTCTAAGCAACATCTATCTCCATGATCTCAGCATGATCTTTTAAGAGCTGGGTCATGATTGATTTTTAATATTCTTTTGCCATCATGTTTTCATCCTACAACTCTGTCCTACACCATATTCTACACAAGCCTATGGGCTTTTCAAAAATGAGAATGTCATCTAGTCTCCATTTATATATTAATGTTTCTGTTTGAGGGACTTATCATTCTTCATGTCTCAGCTCATTTGCCACCTCTTCCATGGCACATTCTGTCTCTGAATTCAGTTCCAATTTCTCACCCACCAACCAAACTCAAAATTTTTATTGAACTCTCTATGAGAGAGTCATAGTCATGCTGCAGTTTGCAAGTGCGTATGTATGTTTGCACACTTTATGAAAATTAGAATTCCTTTAGACCAAGAACTGCCTCATTCATTTCACTTCTCCATTCACTTTATTCAAAGTAGATTTCTAATAATTGGGCAAACAAAAAAAAGTCATGTTCACATGTATAGCTTTCCTTTTCTCCTCATTTCCATCAGTATCCCACTTTCCACATGTGCTTACTGTAAGGTGTTTAATTTCTTTTTACAATATTTGTATTTTATAACTTTATCTTATTTATATATCCATGCTTTTAGGAGTATGTTATACACAATAAGTGTATAATATATGCTTTAATAATGGCGCTATGGCCTCCATGCAAATTATTACATCATGGAAATTAATTCTGCATTGGATACTCTTAGCAGATATGTCACAACTGAAAATGAATGTCATGTTTAGCATGAGAAGTTTAACTATGAAGACAAATTCTGTTTCTCAATTATAAAATTCTTTATTTATACTCTCAATACCACATAAAACAAAGTCAATTATTTGACTTTCATAATCCCCAGGATGGGAAGGACCCTTGGAAAGTGGTTAAGATATAGCTCCAATGCCTCCATCTGGGGCTGGGGACCAAGGGAAACCCCAGTGCGCCATTGCTGGTTCTGGGATCTGTCAAGAGCATGATGGATGCAGGAAACCCATGGTCATGGGACACATCTCAGACCCTGATGGACACACACTCCCATACACTCCACACACTCCCCAAACAGTCCATGAACTATCACAGAGCTGAAAAGCTCACTTGGAGGGGCTAAGGGAGAGAACAGGGTTTAAGGCACTCACCTTGCTCATGGACAACCCTGGTTCAATCTCTACTCCAAGACCTGCCTGAAGGGATTTCCTAAGCACAGAGTCAGGTATAGCCTGTGTCCTGTTCCTGAAAATAAAGTCAAAAGTTCCCTTCCAAAACTCTATACAACAATGATATCAACTTCCATTGAATCCTGTTAAGATGGATTTAGTTCTTCACATTACATAACTCTGGACTCAGTCATGTGGCATATTTTGGCCACTTGACAGAATCAAACATGAGGTGATCACAGGCAAGACAATGACTTTCACACTGAACTTGTTTTTATTCTTGATTCTGAGTTTTCCCAGATATGGCCAGAGTAGATTTCACAAGAATTAGAAGTAGGAAGTAAAACTGAGTCAGTACCTAGATTTCCAAACTCAGCAATCTAAAATAAGCTTAAATCTAATTGCACCCCAACCATGCAAAGAACTTCACAAAGGAAAATATTAGCAAAAAAGAGATCAACCCATAGGTCACTTGCAGTTGCTCATAGAAAATATGAGCTGTTGGCCCAGTGAGCATTAGAGCAACCAACAGATATTTGCTACCTGCTCATTTTAGTTTGTTTGTTTGTTTTGTTTTGTTTTTCCCTGCTCATTTTTAAGCTTTAAAAATGTTTATCCTTATAAGCCAATAAGATATGGAATGATCCCTTATACAAATTATTATGATAATACTTAACAGGGAGAAATGTATAGGTAAAATATATATTGAGGTAACAATTATCTATTATCTTTCAAGAAACTTTGATTAGGGGACAAGATCTATTTCTGAAAAAATGCCCAGTAATTTCATTGTCAAATAAATGATAATTGAAATGCTCTATCAATAAACTCATTAAGAAGTCCTAAAGCACACCATGCAATGACTTTTAAAAATCTGACTGCTTCCCAAAACAATGCTAAGAGAATTATAATATACTTGATTATTTTCATAATAGGATGGATCAGTGAAATGCTGGCTATATCTTTGGTGAATAGTTGGGCAAATTATATGAACTAGGGATGAAAGCTGAAATTTCTTGCTAGAGTGTTTGAGTTTCTAGAAGAAAAAGACTTAGGGGTTGCCAGCATTAAAGTGCATGTTCTAACTTAATCCACGTATTTTTAGTAGAGGAATTCTTCACAATCTTCCTGTTGCCTGATTCCAAATCCATTCTGGACAAGTTAGACCAAGAAAACCCTCAGTTCTCCAACAAAGGCAGGAAGGGAATTAGTTGACTGCTTAAAGTTTATTATCTGTTTACCTACTTGCTTTATAAGAAACCTTTCGAAGTAAGCAGTTGCTCTCAGCTTTTTGTCCTTATAACATTCTCAGCAAGCAAGGACTGAGAAAGGCCCTCACTTAGTCAGTTCTACCCCTCCAAGTAGGTCCAGTCTTCTCCTCTTTGAGTCAGTGATCACTTGTCAGCTACTTTCAAATTTCTAAAAGGACAATTTTCCTTTGGTATCTTCTTCTATAAGACATCTTCTAGACCTTAGTCCTTGATGTTTTGGGACATTCTACCCCCCTGTTGTCTCTCAATCAACAAGTTTTTTTTTATTACATACTGCAGGGCAGGGGTAAAATATCTATATATTTTAGTAAAAGGTTCTTTTGTTTATTTATTTTTAGTATTCATAGGCCTCTGTTTAAAATGTCAATACTTTTTTAGTCTCAATTTAACACTTGCATATGCTCTAAGTACTGAAATGATCTTTAACTCTGAATAGAAGAGTATAGAAGAGCTTTATTGCTTGAATACTAAGTACAACTTAGAAAAAATTCAGAAAATTTCAGTTTCAAAATAAAAATTGAATTATATCATCCTTGAACATCTTTACAAATAATGACAGTCATTGCATTCATATTTTTCCGCAGTAGGTTGTGGTACTTTCTAAAAGAAATGAATACTCTTAGGACATAGTTAAGACTTTCTCTGGCTCTTAATGATATAATGCCAATATTAATGAGTGACAGTCACACCATGCCTTAAAATTAGATATCTAATTTTTTAAAACCCGTAAATAATAGACAAACCCTCCCCAGAATCCTTCCTACTTTTAAGGAGGCTTTCTATTTGACAGCTGACAACTCTTATTTCTTCCTCCTCCTAGGTAATTATCTACTTTATTTTCAACTTATGCTACTCTTTTCTTTGTGAATTATAGAAGAACTTGAAATGTTTTTGCATATTTGAGTAATAATCATTACACTGTGGAGGATTGTTAAAATAATGCATGGAAATTCACCTGTTTGATATACAGTTGTATGTTACTCAAATAACTATGCCAGTGAAGATTATGTTTTCTGTTTC
Organism: Crocidura indochinensis; assembly: GCA_004027635.1. Lineage (NCBI taxonomy): Eukaryota > Metazoa > Chordata > Mammalia > Eulipotyphla > Soricidae > Crocidura > Crocidura indochinensis. Next base: position 29,558 of record PVKC010001090.1, read on the forward strand.
TGTTTGAGATATTCTTTCTAGTTTAAAATAAAATGGATGATAGATACATAATAATATAATAGTCAATATTCAACCAATTGAAAGAGTATAATAGATCTCAATTTGGATTCCACAAACTTGGTAAAGAATGAAGACTCTCTAAGCAAATTGCCCCCAAAAATCCTTGAGGTGACTCAGGCTTTTACATTTTCCTTTCTTCCTAGACTATCTTGTTTTCCTTTTTCTGTTAGAAACTTTTTTTATCTGTTTTCATTGGGAGTTAATCTTGTCAAAATATTTATGTGTCACCATAACTAAGCATGGTGAGCCAAGCAGCACCATATATGGAACCAAGACTCCCATGTACAAAGCTTGCACTCAGAACTGGAAGACTTCTTATGAGATTGAATTATTTGTAACGTTTAGGATATACTGAGTATCTTACAAATGGTAGCTTTAATTTTCTCTCCAGAGCCTCAGACTATTTCAGTACACTGGGTGGATTTAGAACTGAATCAGCTAAAGATTTACAATAAGTTTCTCAAGGCTTGAAGACCACATTTCAAGACCATAATTAAAGATAAAAGCAATCCATGAAGATGTATGTCCACATCATAATCATACAACTTCTCTGAATTGCAAATGTCCTCCTCTCAAAAATGGAATGAATAAAACAAGTGGTGGAGGAGGCTACCTGTATATTTAGGAATACACATTATATAGGTATTGAGCTTCCATAGGCAATATAAGACTCCCAATTAGGTCTTTTGATATATTCTTGTGGGGAGTAAAAGCCAAGGTACTTTTCGATTCACAGGCCTTGGAGTTGAGTTTGAGACATGTTTTGCTGCATTACAAGACCATATAGTGTCTTTGAGCTGGAGGTCTTGCTGAAGCTTATTCCTGTATCGTGCAATAGTCCACGATTTGTTGGGGGTTAGAGGGGCCATCAAGCATGAGTCAGCAGGCATGCTGGTTGTAGTTCTTTGCCAAGGCATGAGAACGGGGACCCAGAGGGTGTCTTTCACTGAGAATCTTGGAGGTGGTCTGTTGGGGCAGGAGGCCAATCTTGGTGCCTACCGAGTTAGGAACTGAGGATAAAGAGGGCTAAATTAGGGAAAGATAACAGATCAGGATTGGGAGATGAGGGGATAGAAGAGACACAGGGGTAGGGGAGAGGCAATACATGACAGGGGATATATACACTATATATATATATGTATATATATATATATTGTGTGTGTGTGCGTGTGTGTGTGAATTGTTTGTGATTTCGGTTTGGAGTCAGTACGGAAAGTCACGTCTACATAAACACTGACTTTAAAGATCTATTTCAGTGTCATCATCCAAATCTTTGGCATTCCGTTTCCTTTCCTAAAACCGTCTAGAATAAAGAACATTTTTAGATAATGCTTAAAAAGTATATTTGTCGCGTGGGCGCAAATGCGCCACTGTAGCTAGCGATCTTGGTTTTTGCACGGTTTATAGGTCAGGGTCTAGGATGGAGTCTCTAGGTAGAGATTTCTATTCATTGTTGTTGTTGTGTTCAGTCTTCTGTAACACTTGCTCCCTGTTTTCGTTCAGTCTCTAAGCCGAAGCCTAGGTTATTATGGATCCAAAGGTTCTGCTCAGTCTCTGTTATACAAGTTGATTTTCTCACACACAAATGAGAGGAAACTTTCCTGGCATCACAAAAAAAGCCTTTGGGATGGGGTATATATGGGGTATATATGGAGCCAGGGGTTGATTCCATGATGGTATGCTTCAAGGATGAAGAAACCCTGAATCTCTTAGGCCACGAGAATTCCCTTTCTTCCTCAATGCTTTCTGTGCCTATGCAAAAAAAAAAAAAATGGGGGAACACCCAACCCTGCCACTCCAGCACCCATACTTTTTCTTGTTTTGTTTTGATTTGTTAGTCTTTTACTTTAATTTCCTTCTCTTTTTTCTTCCATTTTCCTCTTTCTTTTTCACTCTTGTGGTTATTATTTAGAGATTTATTTTTATTTTATTTTTGCCAGGTCCATTTTTTTTCTTTTTTCTTCCATGTTTCTTTTCTTTTTTTCTCTCTTCTTTCTTTTTTTGGTAGTTGTCACCAAATTTTTTCTCCCCTTTTTCTTTTCCTTTTTTATCTCCTATGATGGTAGAATGAATGCTCAATCTACAACAAGCTGTAAAGTGGAGACTAGTTGCACTAGCATTCTGGGGGATTAAGGAGGGAGATATGGGATGCATACTGGGAACAGGGTCTGAGGGAGGACAGCACTGGTGGTAGGAATGCCACTCATTCATTGTCACTATGTACCATAAATGATGCAATGAAAGATTTGTAATGCACTTTGGTCACAATAAAATTTTTAAAAAAATGGAATGAATAGACTTGATCTTTCTCTGGGGCTGATGAATTAAACATATGATTTCTATGAAAGTACTCTTCAAACTTGTGGGATCTATGCAAATACTTACATCTCTGTATTTATCTATTTGAATGATAATTTGTAGAAGCCTGTTTTTTTGCATCACCTAAGAAATTTTTATCCAATGTTGCTAATATCCACAGTCCTTCAAATACATATAAGAAATTGATTCAAGGCCATTAACAAAATCTTTTGTTCAGGTGCACAACAGAGTTTTATAATTGTCTGTAGTAAAACACAAGAGGGTCAATAACATGTTCCCACTGATTACAGTGTCAATTTTAGATGATGCAATAGATCTGAGTAAGGGCACCTTTTAACACTCTAACATGGATTTACTTTTTATGGTCCTGAGGGTAAATATGACTTCTGCTTTAAAACAAATATGAAGAGACAAACCTTTCAAGAGGACCTTTCCATCTTTATGTCTTTCCAGGGCAGAGTCATAAATATTATCAGTTGAAGAAATGAGGCATCCTAGAGATGACTGTGGATCCAGGGTGCTCTTTGATTAAAGCAATCTAAAAAAACTAAAGTTAAATATCACAAGGTAATAAGACAGTTATTATATCTTCACTGGGTTAGTCAGTGCTGATCAGCTAAATAAACATCAGGCAAGAAAATTTTTAGGAAAGGGGGAAACATTTTTTAAGACTTTACTTATCATGCCCAGAGTTGTGGTTATTTGTATTGCAAAATAACCACAACTATGGATTCAGTTTCCAATTACTATATATTTCCAGTCATAGAAGATACTAGAAGTCTTGGACAACAAATGAATGACCGAGTGTATAATTCACTAATTACAAATTAGAGTACTGATTGAAAATTATTGCCAGTCGATCTCAATTCCATCAACGGCCAGCAATAAAAAATTATATAAATTGTCACAATCTTTAAAGAAAAGAAATAATGTAATTACTAATATTATATTTTTACAAAAGAGGCAACAGGAAGCTATAATACTAAGGCAGAAGAAAATGCTTTTTACAATAAAATAGGATAGAATTATTCTCAAGTAACATCTATGAAATTCCACAACAGGTTGTCTGGTACTGTCATTGTTAGTAAGGAGAAGCAGTTGGTGTTGGGCCTAATGGTCAGACTAGAGAGCTTCAGCCCTTTGAAGCCACTAATATTTTTTACATCAATGATGTAATGCACTGAGATATGACAGGAAGAAATGGATGTTTCTAACACTTCATCTGACAAGAGTGAACATTCTCTATATGGGGGAAGTAAATAGCATTCACCCTTGCCTTCCCATTTACAGCCACATTCAGTCCACAGGAAGCACATTTTCTGGCCCCAAAGGAACATCTACCACAAAAGAAGAGATTGATTTTGCAGTAACCCTTTCATCCTCTTCCTAAGCCTAAAATTAAGATGAATGAGGAGACTGTAATTGCATGGTGAATTCACAGCCACATGCACATATTTTCATGAATCACCTAACTAGTCTGTATGCTACACTCACATGTGTATTTAGTATTATTTTCAATATTATTCTAATGGTATTAACAGGGGCTGAAATATGAGCAGAACTTTGTACTATTCATTTCTTCCTTCTGAAAATATTTATTGGCATTGTGCTAGAGTGGTTCATGGATCAAGAGAAAAAAAGCATTTCCCTACATTCACTTTTTTTTCCCTTTCTAGATGGGGACAGACTAAAATAAACTGATATATATATATCAGTATATATATATATATCAGTATAGATATACTGATATATATATATATATCTACAGTAGTTTGATGCTGTCCATAAGAGATTTGGTGAGGTGAAATTTTCCTACAGGGTCACTTGCCCTTAATAGCCCTATACCCTTTAAATTGCAATATCACTGCTTGGGATATTTCCTGAGATATGTTCATATATTTTCTCTAGGTAAACTTTCACTACAGTATTCATAATAACAGAATTTTGTTAAGAACTCTTTTTTTTTTTTTGGTTTTTGGGCCACACCTGGTGACGCTCAGGGATTACTCCTGGCTATTTGCTCAGAAGTCGCTCCTGGCAGGCACGGGGGATCATATGGGGAACCAGGGAATCGAACCGCTGTCTGTCCTAGGTTATAGCAGGCAAGGCAGGCACCTTACCTACAGCGCCACCACCCGGCCCCCTTGTTAAGAACTCTTAACAGAGCATAGGAACATGTAAACTGTTAATGATTACTGAACTGTAAATATTAGAAAGCTGTTTGGTTTTGAGGCTACACCCAGAAGTCTTTAGGGGACACCTTTGACTCAGTGCTCAAGGGTTATCCCTGGAGAAGTTCAGTAGAGCATATTTGATACTGGAAATGGAATGGGGGCTTCTTCAAAACAAAGCTCACCCAATTGAGCTGTCTCTTTGGTTCACAGACAATTCTTTTCTTACTTATTATGGCAGTATTGGGGTATTTTCTTCTACTTGGAACTACTTAGAACTTATACCTGCTTGTGCTCAGGGAACTTTGTACAATGCAGGGGAATGAACTGGGTCACCATGTGCTAGGAAATTACCATAAACTTGAAATATGTCTGGATCAAGGAAGTTGTTTTTCATAATGAGACAGACTAGCTTGTTAATCGAAATGCATTCAAAATAAAGTGAAAATCATTTTGATATAGATAAAATATTATATTTTAATAAGAAATGTAACATCAAGCTAATTTCAGTAACATGCATATGCTACATTACATTTTTATTTTACATAAAAGCACATAAAACTGTTAAATGAGTATCTGTAAGTGGAAAATTTATATATATATGTTTAAATAAATTTATATATATATATGTTTAAATAAATTTTAAACTACTGTGGTACGTGAATCCAATGGATGCCACAAAAACACAAGAAAGGACTCTTAAAATCTCATGGGAATATCCTAATTAATGTTGAAAGTGACCAGAGTTCCTCAGATGCCTCAAAAAACTGTGATGTTACATCATGGATGATGTGATGTGGTGTTTAAGATTGATCCCAGTCCTCCCATGTGCAAAACATGTGATCCAGATATGTGGCATATGTCTAGATAGTTCTTTTATTATACTGCTTGACCTTTATTTGAATAACCCATTGCTTATAAACATTGTGATTTTATAAAACATTCTGCAAGAGCTTGTTTTCCAAAATTTCTTCCTTGGGATAATACATTCCCCCAAAAAAGAACTAGACCCTAGAAATAGATGAAAAGAAATGAAATACTTGTTTTACCCTTTTTTAAATGAAATTCGTACTAAACTTCAAAGCAGATGAACATCTAGCTAAGAAATACCCATAAAATTCTGTGTGTGGGCATATTGAGTCAAGAAGTGAGTAAAGTAAGAATAGGAGACACAATTACTTATAAGAACCAATTTGATCTGTGACATAAATGTTTCCATTTCAATTTTAATACTTTGAGTCACACACATTGAATAGAATTGATAAATCAGATGGTAAAATATTTCAGCTTATTGCAAACTAGAATACTTGATAGAAAAAAAAACATAAACTATTTATACCTCGCAGTATAGATCACTCTGTTGTTCCTCTATTGGATCATTATTACCAGTCTCTGACATTTATCATTTATGATCACACTGATATTCAATATTTACTATTAATGTCTGAAAGTCAATTTACTTCTCAGTCCTTAGTGTCATAGTCTTAGACATTCATTATAGAGAGGGTATTTTGGAGGAAATTATCTCATAGTAATGAAGGAAAAATTGTCACAATTTTGCAACATTTCTGTCTCTCTTCTACAACTGTAAAAATATATGTTACAAACTAAATATGTCACAAACTAAAAAAATATATAACAAACTAAAATCAACCTTATTGATGCCTTAATTTTAGGGCAGAACAGAACATTTTATATCATTGAAATGACATGAACAATGACTTTTGCTAAGTTTTATCATTATCATCCTTTACTCCTTTTTGATATATTTCTACAAACAAAATGGAATACATAAATGAATCATGACTGCATCAAAAAGATATGCTTTATGGGGCCCGGGAGATAGCATGGAGGTAAGGCGTTTGCCTTTCATGCAAAAGGTCATCGGTTCGAATCCTGGTGCCCCATATGGTCCCCGTGCCTGCCAGGAGCAATTTCTGAGCATGGAGCCAGGAGTAACCTCTGAGCACTGCCGGGTGTGACCCAAAAACAAACAAAGAAAAAAGATATGCTTTATCTTATCAAATTTACAAATACTTTTTAAGCATCCACTATGTACAAGCATTGGGATAGGCATTGGAAATTTGTCAATGAACAAATTATAGTTATATAGTTAAGATTTTTCAAACAAAGAAATAGAGAAAACATACATATGAAGGGCAAATATGATGCATGTGACAAACGTCAAGAGAAAGGAAGTATCTATGCTAGAGGGTAATGGGAAAGGGGTTCATTTAGGATGTATTTCTAATGAAGGCAAGTGATTATGTGCATGTGCATATATATGTGGTGTGTGTGCACAGAATAATTCCCATCATTGTTCATCCAGGTAATAAAAAGTTAAAAACCTGGTCTATACACTCTGGACCAGAATTGGAAATCGAAAGGAAATAAAATGCTATGTCTGATACTCCTTCAGTGACAGTATTACAAACAGTAAAAAGGGGGCTGTGGCTATCGTACAGTGGGCAGGGCATTTGTCTTGCATATGGCTGAATCGGTTTTAATCCCCAGCATCCAATATGGTCCCCCAATCTTGTCAAAAGTGATTTCTGAGTGTAGAGCCAGGAATAAACCCTGAACACCACAAGTGTGGCCCCAAAACGAAAAAATAACGGATAAAAAAGAGAAAGTGAGAGTAGAAGTGTGTTTGCCATAGCCTGGCTGGGCTTGGAGGGAGTGACATTGGGGTTGGGGTGATGGACTGGAAACTGGAGAAACTGGTTTCAGTTAAGGCACTATGGTTAAGGGATGGCTGTTGGAACATTAAATGACCAAAACTCAACCCAATACAGAACAACAACAATAACAAAAAACTGATCTATAAAACTCTTCAGCACTATCCATGATAGCACACAAGAGAGTCTGCTTAAAAGTAAGTCTGTTTGAGTTGTCACTATTGCAATCTATAGATCATTTCATAGGTTTAAATTAAACATATGAATTGACTCTCAGGCTGCTGAGAAAATCTCAATTGGAGTCTGGGGTCCATTTTAGTTGTGCTGAGGGATATGTAGGTGATAAAGAAAAGCAGTTGAGAAAGAAATTAATGTTTTCCTATGGCAAGTTCCTGTGGAAGAGACTGACTTAGGAAGTTAGTGAGAAACACAAGTCACAAAGAACTTATTTCTCAGTGATGCACAGGTGCAAATTAGAACATTATATTGATAACCAGAATCCCTAAACACAGAGCTTTCATTTGAATAACAGTGAACATTACATGCTATATACATTACTTGAGAATTAAGGGTAACCCATTAGTGAAACAACCCTACAATCTGAGGTCACAGATTCAACTTCTACAACATGTGGTAGACACTAAGATCAGTTATTTGAATTCTGCTAGAAGTTAAAGAAATCTGACAATTTTTGTTTAAAAATCTACTGATAATATGACCATGAAAAATCATATCAATTATAGAGAGATAATAAAGGATAAGAAAAAGGCAGATATACCAACGATATGGAAGAGATATAAAAGTCATAAAATATTTTACAAAGAGGATTTTAATTATCTTAGTTACATAATGGTTTTATTTATTTAAAAATAATTAGTCAAGATGAAGTAAAATAAAACTCAAAGAAGAAACAAATTCTTATATGTAGAGAAACCAAAAGAAAGATTATCCAAAAAAATAAGGATCCAGCAAGCATATCTAGGGAAAAAGCAAATAGTGCCAGAAAACAAGTGAGAAACTTTGATATTGAATATAGTAGTGAGTAGGGTGTGAATACAATAATATAGTACAAGTCTTACCTTCTAGATAAGACTAGATTGTCCTATGGCAAGTGATCCTGTTGTGTAAAATGAATAATCTCTAGGAGCTGCTGTAAACTGTGTATATAATTCATAGTATTCTATTGTTGCTAATAATTTTGTTCAGGATAGATAAAATATTAAGTATTCTTACAAAAATAAATATATCATAGATAAAAATTTTGACTAGCAAAATCATAGTCAAACATTGAGTTTATATGCATATAACTTGTCAGAAACTTCTTTGTATAGGAATAAACTGTTATGCTAGTTTTATGCCTTAGATGCCCCTCCTTGGGCCATAAAGTGTTAGTTGATAAGGTCCAAAACACTTCTGAGAAATAGGAATATTTTCTTCATATAATTAATAAAGATTACTTATTTGCTCTAAGACAATGAATTTACGTTTAAGCAAAAACAGGCATGATTCTTACTCTCAAGTGACAAAAAATACTATTGATCAAATATTCATATTAATAAGTTCAATAACACAAACAGAAGACCTTTTATAAAAGAAATACCATTTTAAGACCAAATTCTTGGAGGTTATGTCTCAAAATAGGCCTATCAGAATGTAGGGTCAGTTAACTTTTAATGAAATTCATTTTAAACTGAGAATAGAAGAATAAGTAGAAGACAAGTGGAAATAAAAAGGGAATGTAATCTGATTAGAAGAGATTGAATGTATCCCATATGGTCCCCCCAAGCCAGGGGTAAAAAAAAAGAGATTGAATGCAGAAATATGAGATAGACTAAAGAACAGGGCCCAAACTTTTAATCATTGAAAAAATAAACATTTCAGACTTGTTATTCAGATTAAGTCTCTTAAGAGTATAGGCTTTTTCCTGGAGGTCTCTTAAGAGATATGTTTATCAAGTCCTGGATTTGATAGCCACCATGACAACCACTATCATTATAATCATCAGTTTTATTATAAAAATATTTACCACTTGTTTAGAGTTTGTACTCTCAAAGATTTGTACAGAATTCATCTCACTTAACCTTCACAACAACCTAAGAGGCAAAGACTATTTTTATTATTATTCCCATTTCATGATGATGTACACTAAAGTAATCTGCTTATATTTATGTAAATAAAAATTTAAGGTTGAAATTAGTTGCTTTAATTACCAATTCCATACTTCAATGACTGTTCATTATGTTTAGAATAATTTGAAAGTCTTTGTATATGTGGCTGTTGATATAAGGTTGTTGGATTTGGACATGCCCGATTGTAATGACAATTGAAACTGGATATGTCCTCTAAACATACCCTTAAAAATGCCCCTTGTCATGTCAGATATAAGAGAAAATACTTGGACCTGAGGGGGGGGGATAATGACCAGAGCAGTGCCTACTGGCTCATGAGATGGGCCAGAGATAAAACTACCTGCTTTGTATCTATCCCTTTTCTTTCTGTCTTGTAACAGGGTCTCCACTGTTACACCACTGGCCTGTGAATTTCCATATACCTCTCCCTCTCTCTCAGAAACTCCTAGGCATCAGTCTCAGGCCTCAAACTCCAAGGGAAAGAAACATATGACCATTCAGACCACTGAAACAGTCAATTGTGAACCACAGACTTATATTACAGGACCAACGCATGGAACAATTTTGAGCAAATTAACATTTCCTTTCTCTCTTTCTATCTCTCTTCTCCCTACTTCTTTCCTTTCCCCCTTTCTTCTTTCTCTTCTTCTTCATCATCATCAATTCAATCTAAGTCAAATAAAACCCACACTTATAGTTTCTCTTTAATAAAGGAAATTCAACATATAAGATGCAACAGACAATACTACAAAGGATAGCCTCCCACAAAGTAGTCCTCATTAACACATTGTTTAGTACTTGAGACTGAAACCTATGTGTATCCTAAACTGCTCCAGTCATTATCTAATCCTGAAAACGTCATTTAACAAGGCCCAATCCCATCACTGATGAAATGCCTAGAAACTGGAAAAACCTCCCAACTCTAGGCACCAACCCAATCTATTTTATTTGATTTATTAAATTTTTTAATTTATATTTTATATTTACCTATTTTTCTGTTCTCCTCTCTCTTATCCTTTGCTCTCTCTTCCTCTCTTTCTTTTTTTTTATTTTTATATTTTGGGTCACACCAGGCAGCACTCAGGGTTTACTCCTTGCTCTGTGCTCAGAAATAGATCCTGGCAGGCACAAGGGACCATATGAGATGCGGGATTCGAACCACCATCCTTTTGCATGCAAAGCAAATGCCTTGCCTCCATGCTATCTCTCCGGCCCCCTTCCTCTCTTTCTTAAGCTATACTTAAGCTAATTAGTTATCTTAATTCAACTAGTCCTTAAGATCTCAGACTTACCCTATTAGAGTCAGACCTCTAACAACACTTTAAGAATAGATTACTAATGTATGTCTTTATGTGATCATGAATGTCTGTCCCTCGTCTGACGGCTTAGGCCTGGCCCAGGAGAGCATGACACCACCACATCGATCAATAACACTACCTTTTAACCCGTTTATCCCCCATATAAGGTATTCTCTTGCATCACTTTGTTCCCTTAATTACTTTTTTAATTCTTTTTTATTTATTTTTCCTTTACATATATATACATACACATATATAATATGTATATAAAATATATATTGTCTTGTTTCTACTTTCTTCTCCTTAACTTTATCTGTTTTGGTTCTGATTGGTACAACAACCTACAAGAAAAGTCTTGCCCGGGATTAAAGCTCAAGTCAAAACCCGGGCACAGAGATGATGGAGCCTGACACTCTCACCCTCAAATGCACCAGCAATATAATATAGCACCATTTCTTTTTGCACAGGCACACTAAAAAGGGAGACATTTTACATTGTCAATTAAAATAATATAATGCAAATAGATAAAATTAGTGTTCTGGTTTCTTTCCTTTTTAGATTTCTGCAGTGCTACTCAAGCACCTATGGTAGCCACTCCCAAGGATGCTCAACCAGAAATGAATGTTTTACAGTTCAATGATATGGTCTATACATTTTGTACTGTTCAGTTCTAATGACTCTGGAAGTCATAAGAGCTATACTCGATGGTATTTAAGAGGTATAATATTGTACTAGGAATCAAACATGGTGGTCTTTTAACAGGCTCATTCTGTGCTCCATAGTTACTTCTGGCAGTGCTCAATAGACCTAATGCAATGTCAAGATTCAAATTGATATCAGTGACATGCAAAGAAAGCAGCCTAATTTTTGCACTATCTCTCTGTTTAAAAAATGTCATCTTGTGTTAGTAATAGAAATGCAATATACAATGGCACAAGCAAAAATAAATGATTTGATAACATACTAGTGATATGAAAGTAGGAGATTTTAAGTTTGGCTAAATTAAACATCTTAAATTATCTTGAATAACTTTTGTTCTCAAGCTCTTTCCCTCTTTTAAAAAAGTTTTGAGGGGTTTTGTGCCACATCCAGTGGTTTTCAGGAGATACTCCTATCTCTGCATTCAAGGATCACTCCTGGTGCAGTAAATGCTAGGAATTGAAGCTGTGTTGGACACATGTAAGGTGTATAAACTGTAATATACCTTAGATCTCTGTTTTCTTAATGGAATGATTTCTTTGAGTTTCAATTTGAATTTCAAGATAGAGTAAGTTTATACATCTAGTATTCAGAGTACATCTTTCTCGATGGTTCTAAAGAATTCTGAGTTTGGATCAATATTACCATATACCACAATTAAACCAATAATAATTCATAAAAGAATGAAATTTTATTATATGTTTAAAGCCAATTCCAGTTCTAATTTCAATTTCTGAGTTGACTGTCTAACTAGAGGTATTGCGGGTTTTTTCCATAACAACCCTCAAGAGAGTTGTTAAGAAATAAAGAAATAAAGAATATAGTTAATATGCTGTGACAAGCATACAAAAATATGCTAATTGTGCAGACCAAGCAGGTTTCCATTATCTTTATATTCTGGCTCAATATCACCTGCTTTATCAGCATGTAAGTAACGAGCAGAATTTTTTAAGGTGAAAGAACTTACATCTACTAAGAAACAGGCTATGAAAATATAGTTACAGTATTATTCTTATCTCTTGAGTCGTTATAAATGGTACAATTGTAGAAGATTGTTCCTGCTCCTTGTCCTATATCAGCAGACTATTTCTATTTATGTGTATTTAAAAAATGAAATGAAGCAGGTATTTTGCCTCACTAGGTATAATAAACAGTAATTGTGTAGCAAGGACTGAGTTAAGAACAGAAAAAGGGGACAGTTTCTCAACAGAAATATTATTCTCTCTTCCTCTAAGAAGACGTGCTTGAAACTGAATTTTAAACACTTCAGCACTGGTGAAACAAATTAATAATGGCTGAGACACAGAGGTGTTGCATTTTATTCATGAACTTGAAATCATTAATGTAACACTGAGCCATTATTACCACATATTGCCATTCCAGTAATTAACACATCTTATCTAATAGAATAAGCCCATCAAATCAAACTAAGAAGTAATTTAGTTATAGAACTACACAGCTGAGATAGAAAGATGCATGTCAGGTGAATTTAAAAAATTTTAGCTCACTTAGACAATTTAGAATCACCAAGTAGGGTGATTTGTTATTTATTTCTCAGTTTATCACTGATAAATCACCTCATTATATTGTGCCTAAATTTCTCTGTGTAGTGATGATTCACATGCTTACCGAAACCTGGTGCTGGCAAGGTTAGTTAGCAAACTCCTAAAAATAATCTATGATCTCTAAGACACTAATTTAGATGATCTAGAATGAATATGAAGAATTTTTGTAGCATGCATGGGCTATTTTAAAGTTGGTAATCTTTAGACACTCTAAACTATAGTATAGAGTTATAGAAAAATGTCTTTAGAGGTCCCATGCTTTGTAAGCTCCAGGATGAGATAAATGATTTCCTGGAAATTGTAGAGAAGTTTATGTCAAGAATTGACATTTGTTTCATATATAAAATGTCCACAGTCCCTTATCTACTAGTGGCCTTATCCTTCTATTCCTTGAACTACCGTGGAAAAAGTGAAAAGCAAATGAGGAGAAAAAGAACCATTTTTGCTTTTAAGCAATGTCACTCAACTATAAAATGATTCCAAAACATTCATAGTTCATGTACTATCTCAGGTAGCTAATGAACCCAGAGGAAGAAATTATAAATGGGAAGAACAATTTCAACTTTTAATGAAACTAAGAAAACTCTATAATGGCTTTCAAATGTCTTGTTCTTTTCTGCCCCCTGATTTCACAAAGGGAGACCACTCACAGAGAAGCACATAGTCAGTCATACACTTGAAAATATTACAATTGCAACTAATTAGAAGCTTCTGCCTTCCTGAGATTTGGCTAAAAGCAGAATAACATTTAGAAAGTAACTAGAATTTATCGTTCAGATTGTGAAGTTTGATCAGCATTTAGGCCATGAATAATTCCCTGGCTAATGGGCTAATTACTCTATAACAGAACAAACGCAAAGGGGATTTCTTGGTCAATATAATATGCAATTATGTAGCAGTATGAATGAGTTAGGCAACTAACAATGTGCACCATTGATTAATTTAAAAGTAGATCCAAATATAAGATAACCAGACCAAATTGTAGATTAATTTTTCAAAATTTCTTAATTTACTTTTATAATGTTCTCCATGTGTAACTCTGCATATAAAACTTGTTAATATGCTAAAAGTCATGCTTAGGAGTAGACTTCAACAACTTTAGAAAATGAATTCTGTTTAAACTGACAAACATTGACATAATTTATCAAAAGCACTAGATTGGTACCACACTTGTTATAGCAGAGCTAAATGAGCTAATACTTTCATACCAGGAGGGAACCCAAGTGAAAGGGGAAATATAAACACTTTCCCCTTCTCCGGGGCTCAAACCCATAGATTCTACTGATGAGTCTTCTACTTGACCCAAAAATCTCATTTTTAATTTCTGATATTAATTATCTAGGATTAAAGGCACTCAGGTTTATTCTAGGTTGGTAACAGAGCATAGATCTATCATCACAGTTTTAGCTGTATGGCCTCTTACCATAGTTGTCTATGCCTTAATTTATTTTATAAAATGAAAATAAAATGGATAATTACAATGTTCACAACATTTCGAAAGCAATAAGTTGGCAAAATTGAAATTTATATAAGTTTTAGTGATTTATTATTTTATTGTCCTTACATCCATTCCAATTAGATATTCATACTTTATATCATTTAATTTAAATTATTTTATTTAAATATTTAAGAATTTAAATTATTTTAAGCATTTCCTCAAAGCATATTTGAGGATTGTATTACAATTTGTATGTATTTCCCTTTAAATTGACTTTCTTCTATACCCATTTTGACCTTTTTCTAATCATCAAATCTGTGACATCATGAGTTTGGCATTCTAGCTTTAGGTTTTTATAGTTTAATACATATAACTATTAAAAACTTGTAAAATCTTTGTCTACAACACAAAAAAAATCATCAGTTTTCACTTTGCAGAATATAAAAATGGTCTTTATCTCCTCATTTTGTGTGTGTATGTATGTGTGTAGCAATTCTATTGACAAATAAGCAGAACAAGAATCCTGTGAAGATTCAGGGAGTCCCAAGAAACATCCCAGAAATGTGAGTGAGAATTTAGCCCTACAAATCCCGAGTCAGCATATGTACTGTGTGTGTATGATGCTGTGTATTCACCATGGTATTTTCCGGGCATACTACACCAGGAGTGTAGAACAAACACCCAAATGCGTGCGAACTCTGTAGACACTGCAATGTCTGGGAGCATGCATCACTGCAAAAACTGTGACCCTGTCAAGCACCACCAGCGCACACTGAGCTTGTGTGCCTCAAGTAAAGATATAGAATCTCAGTGAACATCTGATCTAGCATCACAATTAAATGACTATAAGCCCCCAATAAATAATTCTGCCAAGAATGAATGCACCCTAACTTGATGTATGAACCCCAAAGAGGCAACACAACTACCAAAATGTTTGCACACCACAGACAGCTGAGTCATCACAACAGCATAAGGTAAAGGAAGGAAGGGAGAAAGAAAAACAATTAGGGGTCATTGATCAGGCAGCACAAATGAGATACCTGGCTTGACACAATGGATCAATTCCTGGTATATTAGCTCTGAATGTGAGCAGCACTCAAAGCTAATGGGAGACCTCAGAATTTCCCCCTAGGAGTCTTAATGTGCCCCAGTAATCTTACTCTACTAGAGGATCTATTAGAATATATACTCTAAGAATTATATTTTGCATGCAGATCAGCATTTGCCAAGAAAGCACTGTCCATAGTGAGATATTATTTGCTTTGGAGTCATACTCAGCTATCCTCAGGACTTTCTCCTGACTTGAAATCAGGGATCATACTTAATGGGGTTTGGAGGATCATATGAACTGCTTAATATAGAACCCAGGTCAAGGGAATGCAAGGCAAGCACCCTACCCACTGCACTCTCTATCCCATGACCTAATGAAATAAACTTTTATATTTCTTCACAGTCATCTAAACAACCCTTTATTATATGCAAACAAAGTACTATTCCCATCAACCAAGTTTGATCAAAGTCTGTAGCAATATATACATAATTAAATATACATAGTGTAATATATGCATAATACATATGTTTCCTCTTTGTCTCTAATTGCAAATGTAAAGTAATAACAAAGGCTTTAATAGGCAATTTAGGGTTGTGCATTTGATCCCTGTTTTAAGAGTAGAAAAAATTTGTAATGGCCACCTCCTGTCCTTCAAATTACCTTCTTTAGGATTGAAAGGGAATATTGCAGTTAAGAGACCTCATAATTGCAAGAGAGAATTCATGTCATTCATGCTCTGCATAGTGGGAGACAAAGTGGAAAGAACACTTTTCCACAATTTTTTCTTCATTCATTCAGCAAACATTTGCTGGGCATTACGATATGTCAAGATATATTATTCCCCAAGAATCTAAAGAAATACAGAATAATAAAAATATCTCCTCTAGAGTTTACACTGTAGAGGGAACAACACACAAGGAAAATATAAAATTTCAATTGCAAACTAATTGATGTACATGAAAATAGAAATACAATATGCAATGGAGCAGAAAATAAAGCCAGGAAGGGATCAAAGAGAAAGCTTTACAAGGATTTGAAAGGTGATTCTTAGTGGTGTATGGAAGGGAAAATTGAGGTGAACATTTTAATAAAAAAAACAAGCGTAAAAGAATTGACATCAGAAATAACAAAGCAAGTTTAAGAATGTAAGTTCTTTGGCTAAATGCATACCTGCAGTCAACTTGGGGTTGCCTTTTCTGCAAGACCATGATAACATATTTTCTTCAAGGGATGAGGATGCTGGACTGAGTGGATGGGATTATTTTTAATGTTGGTTTAATGTTCTTCACGCATTTTTAGGTGAATTTCATTTTTCTAGTGTTGGTTCTATCTTAGGCAGTGATTTCAGAATATTTTCCTTCTAAGGAATTGACTATGCTTTCTTGATCATAATTTGAAGTCATAATACAGGACTGATGAAAACCAGGGTATAGTCTGAACTCACATACAAATGTTGAGAACAATGAAGAAGATTCATGGGGCTTGTAAAGCAACACAACACTCCATGGTGTTAGCATTTAAGTGTGCTTTGTCACACCATTGCAAAAATGTTCTTAACAGAACTTGATTCTATTATCTATTGCTTCCTCATCCTCCCAGGGCCTCCCTACAAAAAATTTCAGACAACTGTCAAAAAAACTGCCAGTGTTTAATAAGCACTCATTAAACAATACTGTTCGTAATATTTTGTTACAAGAAAACAGTAGCTTTTGCCCATCAATGGGTTAAATTCAGTTTTCTGTATGTTGTCATGTCCAAATTTCTTGTAAATCAGCACTACCAGAAACTGTAAGTACAAACCAAAAAGTTACTTCAATCACAATAACAGCTTTAGGAAAATTCGACCAAAAATTATCATTAAAAATACCTCTAATTAAAAAAAATGTAGTAACCACTGTGTCATAACAATTGAAAAGTCACAATTAAAATTATGAGTATGGTTAATTAAAGGCAAAATACAACTGGTGGAAAATGATGAAAATAATCTTTATTTATAAAAATCAATTGTTATATTGCTTAAGCAATTAACATAAAATTACATTTAAAGTTGAGTTATTAGGTGTAGAAAAGTTCATCTTTAATGATTAGTTTCTTTAACAGCCACCCAATTGTCAGCCCTAAATGATTGTTATAATATTTTTTTTTTGGTTTTTGGGTCACACACGGCAGTGCTCAGGGGTTACTCCTGGCTCCATGCTCAGAAATTGCTTCTGGCAGGCACAGGGGACCATATGGGGCACCGGGATTCGAACCGATGACCTTTTGCATGAAAGGCAAACGCCTTACCTCCATGCTATCTCCCCGGCCCCGATTGCTATAATAATTAAGTCACACAGCAAAAGCAGTAATTATGAGGAAACTCATAGCAATACAAACCTACTTTAGTAAAGAAGAAAAAGACAAAATCAACTTAAGAGGACACCTTAAATATCTGGAAAACCAAGAACAAAGGAACCCAAACATAAGCAGAAGAAAAGAAATAATAAAAATCAGAGCAGACATCAGCAATACAGAAACAAAGAACACACAGTACAAAGAATTGATAAAAACAAGAGCTATTTTTGAATAAACAAGATAAACAAACCATTGACAAAACTCACAAGGAAAAATATATGAAAAACACTTAAATAAGTCAGACCGGAAATGAAAGGGGAGAGATTATGACAGAACCCTAAGAAATTCAAGACAGTGTGAGGGAAAATTATGAACAACTGTACTCAGTTAAGCTAGAGAACACAAAAGAAATAGACAGAAATATGGAAGAAATATCATCTCCTGGTAAGTAGGAAGTAGAAAGTCTAAAGATTAATCACAAATAAGAAAATTCATGCAGTAATCAAGAAACTCATCAAGAACAAAAGTCCAGGACAAGATGGGTTTACAAGTGAGTTCTATCAAACATTCATAGAAGAGTTATGACCACTGATCCTTAGACTCTTCCAAAACATAAAAAAAAAAACAGGAATTCTCTCTAATGTCCTTAATAAACCCAATATTGCATTTATTTCCAAGGCAAACAAGGATGACACTAAGAAAGAAATATACAGACCAATCTAACTGGTGTTCATGGATGTAAAATTCCTCTTTTTGGGGGGAGGGCGGGTTTGGGTCACACCCGGCAGCGCTCAGGGGTTACTCCTGGCTCTACGCTTAGAAATCGCTCCTGGCAGCTCTTGGGACCATATGGGATGTTGGGATTCAAACCACCGTCCTTCAGTGTCTAGGTAAACGCCCTACCACTGCGCTATCTCTCCGACCCTGATGCAAAAATTCTTAACAAAACCTTAGCAAGCCTAATACAACAACACATCAAAAATATTATACAGTATGACCAAGCGGATTTCATTCCCACTTGGAATAAAAGGTTGGTTCAATATGTGCAAATCAATCAACATCATAGACTAATCAATAAAAGAAGGATAAAAGCACATGATTGGGGCCAGAGAGATAGAACAGCGGCATTTGCCTTGCAAGCAGCAGATCCATGACCTAAGGTGGTTGGTTAAAATCCTGGTGTCCCATATGGTCCCCTGTGTCTGCCAGGAGCTATTTCTGAGCAGATAGCCAGGAGTAACCCCTGAGCATCACCAGGTATGCCCCCCAAAAAAACAAAAACAAAACAAAACAAAACACATGATCATATCAAACAATGTATTAAAGGCGTTTGACAAAATCCAACAACCATTCACAATGAAAACACTCAGAAAATTATGGGTAGAAGGAGCTTTCATCAAGATATTAAAAGCTAATTATAAGAAGCCCATAGTCAATATTATTCTTAATGGCAAAAAAACTGAAAGCATTTCCACTGGGCAAAGCTATCCACTGTCTCCACTCTTATTAAACATAGTTTTAGATATCCAAGCAATTCAAATCAGAAAAGAGAAGGAAATCAAAGGAATTCAAAATGAAAAGAGGAAGACAAACTATCTCTATTTGTAGATGGCATGATGATGATGTTATACATCAAACACCCTAGAGTCCACAGAAAAACTCCCAGAATAATGAAGCAATACAACAAAGTGGCCAGATACAAAGTCAATACACATCAATACAGCTGCATTTATTTATACAAATAACAGCTCAAAGGATAAAGAAAACAAAGTCTATCTAATTTTAAATACCTAGGAATCAATCTAACAAGAGACGTAAGAACCTATATCATAAAAACTTCAAAACAACAACAAAAAACAATTGAAGAGGATCTCAAGAAATGGAAGAACATTCCGTGCCCATGGATTGGAAGAATCAATATCAACAAAATGACCATCTTACCTGAACTACTATATAGATTAAAAGCAATCACTATTCAAATCCAGACAAATTCTTCATGGCTTAAAACAATCAATTATAAAGTTTTTGTGGAACCATAAAAGACATAGGATAGACAAATTCATAGTAAAAAAAAGAAACTGGGAGACATCTCATACCTAACTTGATGTTCTATTACAAAGCATAGCGAGAAAAAGAGAATAGTTTTGGAACAAAGTCAGATTTTAAGACTGATGGGTCCCAATAGAATATTGACCAACTCCCAAGAATATGGACAACTAATTTTTGACAAATAAGATAAGAATCAAGAATTTGAAATGGAACAAAGAGAGTTTCTTCAGCATATGGTGTTGGAACAATTGGATAACCACATACAAGAAATTAAAGATTAATTCATATCTCATACATTACACAAAAGTCAATTCAAAATAGATTAAAGACCTTTAGATCAATTTAATCTATGTAACATCACAGCCCTCGCTGTCGGTTGCTCTGTAGGAAAGGTACCTCTATATTTAGGATGTGGTATAGGGTAGCCACATTTTATAATCCCCACTACCACATTGCTTAGTACTCTAGATGCGAAAAATGTGCTTATCCTAAAAAACTCCAACCACTGTATAACCCTGAAACCTTTATTTAGCAAAGTCCACCCCCAACAATGATGAGGAGTCTTGAAAGTGGAAAACCCTCCAACACCAACTCACCAGCCCAATCTTTTGTTTTAATTTATGTATACCACATTTACTCATTCTTCTTATCTCTTCTCTCTTATTTTTTGTTTTCCCTTCTTTCTCTCCTAATCCATATCTTAGCCAATTACCTATCTTCTTTTAACTCAATTATTTCTTAAGATCTCAGACCCAGCCAATGAGGGTCAGGCCTTCATCATTAACCTAAGTCACGAATTTCTGACTTTATATGGGTATGGGTTTGTAGACAGTGGACTCCTTTCTTGAGTGCCAAACCTAAAATGTAAACAATCCATTCCTAAAATGTATATCGCTCCACTTATATATTATTCCTTCTCCCCCTTCAGAAATCCTTCTATCCTCTCATCCCCCAATCTTGATCCATTATTCTTCCTTATTTAACCTTCTTAACACTCAGTTCTTAACCCAATAGGTACCACGACCAACCTCCTGTTCCAATAGATCACTATCCAGCTCCCAAACTGAAAGGCCACCCACTCAGTCCCAAATCTCATGCCTCGTCAAGAAATTACAACCATCACTCCTGCTGATTCATACTTTCTGGTATCTCTTAGGCCAAGGAAATGTCCTTTATAATTTCCCCAATACTCACTGTGCCTATTTAAAAAAAAAGAAGAAACATAAACCTTTTTAAGTAGTTGCTGGTTTGGGCTTCTTTTTTGTTTTTACTGTTTTGTTGTTGTTGTTTTATCCTTCTTTTTCTTTTTTTTTTGTATATGTGTGTGTTTTGTTTTTTTTATTATTTTGGGGTTTTTTGTTTTGTTTTATTTTGGTTGTCTTTCATAGCTATTGTTTTTTATTTTTGTTTGTTCTTTCTTTGCTATTTTTTGTTGTTATGGTTTCATTGTTTTTTCTTTTGCGTTTTGTTACCCTTTTCTCCCTTTCCCCTTTCTTCTAAATTGATATATATATATATATATATATATATATATATATATATATATATATATATATATATAACAACTAAACAGTACCTTATATGTTTTATCCCTTTTTCATTTCTTATCCTTCTAACAGAACCACATTAATGAAATCGTCTTGCACAGCCTCATAATTTGAGGGGGTAAAATGGACGATACCAGGATTAGACAGTCATATGAACATTTAGTGGAAATAAAAAATGATCAGCCTTGAACACCAAATCCAAAGTCAACAACAACAGAATTGATACCCAATCTACAACAAGCTGCACAAGGGGGAACCAGTTATGCTAGCATCCTGGGGGTAAAGGAGGAGGAAGTGAGATGCAAGCTTGGAAAAGGGGTGGAGGGAGGAGAACAGTGATGGTAAAACTCCCCATTATTCATTGTCACTATTTCCCTTAAATATTAATGTGAACGATTTGTAACTCACTTTGGCCACAATGAAATTTTTTTGAGAAAAGGAAAATAAAAGAACTTTAGATCAAACTCAAATCCATGAAGTTCATTGAGGAAAACTAGATAAAACACTCCAATGTTTATATCTCATAAATTATTTGATTATAGGATGCCAATGGGAAGAGCTATAACATCAAACCTTCGTAAATGGGATTATATCAAACTAAAAAGTTTCTATATGGCAAAAGAAACAGAGGCTAAAACTGGAAGACTACCAACTGATGAGGAGAAAAATTTTAACTCAACACATCAGAAAAGGTTTCATATCGAGGATATACAAAGTACTCTCAAAGGATAGTTCCACAAAATCTTAAAAAAAAATGGGGAAACAAAAAGAAAAGACTCTTCTCTGAGGAAGTCCAACAGATGATCAACAGACACTGAATAATTTTTCATCATCACTAATCATTAAGGAAATCCAGATCAAGACAACAATGAGATAACATCTTAAACCTGTGAGGATGACACAAAAATATTGGGAACAACCTTTGTTGGTGGGGCTGTGGTGAGAATGGAGCTCTCATCCACTGCTGGTTGGAATTCTGTCTGATTCAACCCTATGAAAAACAGTATGGATTGTTCCTAATAAACTCAAAATTGAGCTTACATATGACCTAGCAATCCCTTTTTTTGGTATCTATCCCCAAAACAGAAAAATATTCATCCAAAAGAATGTATATTCACCAATATTAAATGCAGGACTCAGTAGAATACCTAAGGCTTGGAATCAGTCTAGATGCCCAATAACAGATAGTGGCTCATGAAGATATGCTATGTATACACAATGGAATACTACATAGCTGTAAGGAACAATGCCATCATGCAATTTTCAGCAACATGCATGGAACTAGAAAATACTGTGTTAAATGAAGTAAGCCAGATAAGGATAAATACAGAATGATATCACTTATAAGTAGTATTTAGAATAACTGCATCAAGACACAAAATGGTCAAAATGGAGGATATCTCGAATACAGTAAATGCCAGGATATAGTGAGGTGAAGAAAAATTAAATGGAAGAGAAACACAAAAACCTTTATTCTCTTTTATACTTCAAAGAAACCTGCAGCAACAGATACAACTGTTTAGATTGAGCTGGTGTTCAATTAATTTCATTTTAAGATGGCTATAATAATGTTCTAATTCATTTATCGACAATACAGGTGCAGAATGCATTTGAAAGCCAGGGACCCCCACTAAGTGCTCACTATAAGAATATTTAAGTGTCTATTTTATGATGTCTAAAATAGCTCTTTAACTTCTTTGTTCACAGTGGATCTTGGAGATATAGTTTGGTCACCCTAGTTACAATTTCAGCACTTATTTTGGTAATGTCTTGACAAAATACTCTGATTTATCCATTTTCCATTTGACTATGCCTGCTATTTTAACCTAATGTTCATAACACATAGAGACCATTGGAATAAGCAATTGCACACCATAGAGTTTTTTTACAGGCCTTGTTCGTTGAGTATCGTTCTGCAATTTATTTTTTTTCAATTTAAGCTAGTTTATTATATCATAATACAAAATTGTCAGTTTGCTTTCAGGAAAAGAACCTGGATGCTCAAGAGCCAGTGGACAATACTTTGTGGGGTAGACTCCCCTTAGAGTGCTTACTACCATATTGCTTAGTACTCTAGATGTGAAAATTATGATTTTCTAAGAATGTCCCATGCACAATCTAACCTTAGAAGCCTTGTGGAGTCTGAAAAAAATGGTTTGCAGAAGTCAGGGATCAGATAGTGACCTCAAACTGAGAGTCTCTCTGGAGCCAAACTGGGTATTGCGCAATAGCCTACAGTGAGGGTATGTGGGAGAAAAGGGTTGCACAGAGCGAACCAGCAGGAGTGGTGTCAGCAGCTTCTTCCTGAGCTGAGTTTGTTGGGGCAAAGGTTACCCTCACTAATGATGATATGCCTAGAAACTGGAAAAACTTGCCCCCTGAAATGCTGGGACCACAGTTCGATCCTTCTGTTCTTCCCATATGGCCCCCCAAGCCAGGAGCAATTTCTGAGTACATAGGCAGGAGTAACCCCTGAGAGTCACCAGGTATGGCCAAAAAACAAATATATATACATTTGTGCTTTAGTGCATTTTGCTGGAAATATTTTCATTTCCTTACATATATCTTTAATGATTCTTTCTTAGGACAAAAAGCATGAGTCAGTATGGGCAAAAGGAGTGGTTAGGCCCTTTTAACTAGCCCCTCAGTTTTTCAGAATCAAGTTACCAACGTTAAGTGTCTTACTGTATGTATTTATGCATATTTAATAAGTCATCAAATAAACTTCATTAAATAGATGTTTTGTGCATTCATGGGCTAGGGATGCAGCCCAGTGGCAAGGTACATGTCCTGCACATGTGAGATCAGAACTTAATCCCTGACATCACAGATACATATTAAAACGTCTCTGCTTTTAAAAGTGAATGTAAATGAAGAACAGAATTGTATTTCTGCCATGATCCTGTCATACTTCCATTTGCTGCTATTTCCTTTTGCTAAAGCCTGAGAACCCTATACAAATACATAGAAGTCACAAGTGTCATAACTTGATCCTAGGTATATAATGAATAGAACTATAGGACAGAGAAATCTGCGCCTGCCGACTGGTTCCCAACTGCGAGAGACTGTGAGTGATGCCTATGTGTGTTTTACTACTGTCCTGTGTCCTGAACCTCTCGGGAGTGGGCTGAAAAGGGCCCAGCAAAATCGCTTTCCTAGAGGTTCCAAAAGAGCATGGCCGCTCTGCTTTGCTTTGCAGCCGTGCGCTCCTTCTAATGAATGAACCCCACTGCAACACACAGAAAAAAAATCACATTAGAAACTATGCTGGATCTCTGAAGCCCAGCATATCTCTCTCGATGGTTTTCTCTGCTGCATGCTTGGGCCCAAGATTTGATCCTGAGGGCTTCTCTTCCTTGGAGGCAAGTCGACCAGCCCAGAAAGACTGGAGACAGAGGAGCATGGCCACGCACATCATCTTGCCAATGAATACCACCACAACACGTAGAAAAACCCACAATGCAAGTGTGACAATAGGGAAACAATGCAGGCCGGCACCAGGCATAGAGAATGAAGAGGGCAACTCTAATGACTGGAAAACAGCCAACCAACTAGGCAGTCTCAGATATGGAGTTTAGAGAATAAATATGGATGATACTCACAGACCTCAAAGACATTGTAGATCGAGTTGAACAGAACACTAATAAGAACCA
>PVKC010001091.1:0-27141 GCA_004027635.1 Crocidura indochinensis
ACAACGACCTGCTCTACAGGACAAGATCCTCTCTATTGCCCCGGAAGTGTGAGGTGAAACAAGAGGACGCCCTGCACCATCCTGAGTACTATATGAGATATTCAGATTCCAGGATCTTCAGTACAGAAACAAGATACCAACAACAGAGACTATGTGAGGAATGGAGGTGTATTGCCTCTACAGTCGACTTGGATTGGACTAACTATTTTGCCTGGAGTCCAGAGGTGGTCTTGTGCCAGGAATCCTCAGGGTTGGGGTCTCATTGTATTTAG
The DNA here is from genome assembly GCA_004027635.1 of Crocidura indochinensis. Taxonomy (NCBI): domain Eukaryota; kingdom Metazoa; phylum Chordata; class Mammalia; order Eulipotyphla; family Soricidae; genus Crocidura; species Crocidura indochinensis. Next base: position 273 of record PVKC010001091.1, read on the forward strand.
GTCAAGGTGTTTTTTTCTTTTCCCGTTTTTTCCAGGTCCCTCATATTTTGGTGGGCCTATGCAAATAAATGCCACTCTAACACCATTTTTTACTATATTCCCCATACTAACCCTTAAGAAAAACAAACCTCTGAAACTTTTGATGTTAAATTAAACTAATATACTTGTGCATGGATATATAAAAATGTACTTTGCCTTCAATGTCTAAGGAGTAACCTAAGTCTTATGTCTTTAGATTATATTATGTGCTGTTAAGAAATAGTATTTACTAGAATCTGGAGATTTGGGGGACAGAGTAATTGTACATGGACTCTGTTTTGTTTTTCTTGTTCATTGCTGAAAGTTCAAGACTGAGATATCATCGATGGGACTACTGAGAATTCTGTTTATGCGTGATTGTCCTTCCACTGTAACTTTACCCTTTCCTCTTTCTTTGCATCTCTGCTCTCATAATAAAATAAAATTAAAAAAAAAAACAAAAAAACAAAAAAAAAAACAAAAAAAAACACCTTGGGGGAGGTCCAGAGAGATAGCATGGAGGTAGGGCATTTGCCTTGCATGCAGAAGGATGGTGGTTTGAATCCCGGCATCCCATATGGTCCCCCAAATCTGCCAGGAGCAATTTCTGAACATAGAGCCAGGCATAAACCCTGAGCACAGCTGGGTGTGACCCCAAAAAACTGGGGGGTCCATCTAGAGATTATAAACATCAATTTAAAAGAAAAAAGGGAATTAAGAAGAAAAGCATTACAAACAAAACTAAATTAACAACAAACAGAAAAAATATAAAAAAATAAAAAGCTACAACAAAAACAAAAGAGACAAAAGAAAGAAACAAAAATCACACAAAAGACCAAAACTAGCAACTACAAAGAAAAAGCACCACAGCAACAAATAGCCAAACAATGACCACGAGAATGAAAGAAGGAAAAGAAAGAAAAGGAATGAAAAGAAAAAAAGGAAGGCTGGTGTGGCAAGGTTTTATTTATTTTTTGTTTGTTTGTTTGTTTTGGTTTTTGCATAGGCACAGTAAATTGGGGGAAATTAGAAAGGCATTGGCCTTTAGAAATTAGAATTAGAAATTTCCTTGGCCTAAAACATACAGGGTTACTCCGCCCTTCAAACACGCTTTCATGGAAATAACTATATTTTATTTAAAATTTTGTACACTGTAAATAAATCTACCATCTAAATGTCAATTAAATGACTTAACCTAAAGATGATATCTACCTAAAAGATATTCTTTCTTCTCTCAAAGATGAAATTGTAACAGCTTTCCCAATTATACGTTCAAATACACAAATGGTTTATATATTTATTTTATTTTATTATTTTTTTAATTTTTATTGTGACCAAAGTGCATTACAAATCTTTCACTGCATCATTTATGGTACATAGTGACAATGAATGAGGGGCATTCCCACCACCAGTGCTGTCCTCCCTCCACCCCTGTTCCCAGCATGTCTCCCATATCACCCTCCTGTACCACACACCATGCTAGTGCAACTGGTCTCCACTTTACAGCTTGTTGTAGATTGAGCATCCATTCCAACGTCATTGGAGATAAGGAGAATAAGAAAAAAGGAAGAAAAAAATTTGTTAACAACTACCAAAGAAAGAAAGAAAGAAGAGAAAAAAAGAAAGAAAAATGAAAGAAAAAAAGAAAAAACTATAGGACTTCAGATTAATGTCTTTCACTAATTTCCATTAACTATCTTTTTACTATCTTTCACTACTAATGTTTTAACTAGCAACTTTTAAAGCCCTTTTGGTCATCATAATAGAAAAATTCATCAGAGGAACTAAGAGTGATTTCCAATTTTCATGCATTGAAATAATTATTTCAAGTAATTAGGGTATATTGTTCATTTCCTAGGAACCAGACATGAAAGGAAATGACCTGGTTTGAGGTGGTTCCTACAGGGCTATGAATAGAGTCTACCTTGTGTTTTAGTGACAAGAGGCCAATGATCCCCATGCCTGTCCATTGGAATTACATGGACGCTTTAAAAATGCTCATATCTGGCTCTAATTTATAGAGTTTCTGATTTATCACTCTGAGTCCCATGTTATGGGGATCTAAATATCAAAAAGTACATTCCCCAATTCCATGTAGAAAAGAACACCCCCTGCCTCCATCTTATTTCACCTTGAAAGCTATGGTTAATGCTATATTGTGGGAGGAAGTGATTGGTAGAGATAATGACATATGTAGACAAAGCAGATGCTACTATCCATTGGATGGGCTGTGCTCCACTCAATCCTAAAAAGTCCTTTGTTCATTTTATTCCTTACCAGATAATTCAAGTAAAGAATAAATCTATGAGAGCATTTTTTTTCTCCTCACATCCCCCACTGTCCACAAAATCAGAGCAGTCTCATATATTTAATTTTATTTGAAACACTCTATATCCTTGTGGGGAATAGAAGAAAAACAGAAGGGCTCCTTCCAGAAATATGAGAGTGAAGTTGCCTCAAATGTGAAGAGTGGGATACTACCAACATTTCACTGTGCAGTGTCAGGCTTTATCCAGCAGCTGTTCTTCTTCTTGGGATATGGCAAGAAATTCAAGTAAAAATACTTTGGACTTGAACCAGAAAAGAGAAGGAAAAAAAAAGGCAAACCATCTGGAGAAAAGAATGATGCAATTCAGTAGACTTGGGTGGAGGTCAAAGAAAAGGGTACAAGATTCCTTAGCCCCAAATCAAGTGGAAAGGGTTCATAAACCAGACTACCATCACTCCTCGGTAGGAGTGAACACTTGGGAAAATCAGAAGGTCAGGCTGTACACACCACTTTGGGAGATACGATGACAAAGCCATTTATTTGCAGCATGGATTTATCTCATAAAAATGAACAAAGGGGGCTGCTGAAAGAAATTTTTTCTCAGTAAGAGCCCTTAGAACATGCAATGCAGCCTTGACTTGTCAAAGTGCATGCTTCTGAGTTCAAAAAATAAATACAAGATCTCAAACCCATCTGTCAGTGCCTAGTCTTTGTCCAAGTTATTTCACCTTAGTTGCTGGGTAGAAAATGAACATATATATATACATATATGTATGCATGTGTATATGTAGATATAGATGTCGATGTATATATTATATGCATTTTTTGAAGAAGTCTGGGCTAGCTTTGCTCCACATCAGTTGTGGTGTCATAAAGCAGTTGGGCAGATTATTTTTTAAAAGAGGCTTCAAAGTATGCTAAGCAATTTGTCCAGGGAGAGCCTGAATTAATTAGAAATATCTGGTGCAGGGTGGGGTGCATTGACTGAGACATTGCCAAATCCCCTTCCAGATTCATATGGAGATGGATGGAAGTTCAGTTGGGACAAACACATATGAAAATGAAGTGATTTTGGATAGAAAATAATAGCTATGTATTCTACAGCTGGTTAGAAGAAAGGAAATCAGCAGTGTCCATCATCAGCCTAGATGTCAACAGGTTTATGATGGATTTTTCAGCCTGAAATTTTTTTCCCGATTCTTACCCTATCCATTGGCCATTCATCTGCTCTTCTTCTAAGTAGTAGTATTAACTTTAAGCCATTTTTGCTCCCACTCTTGCATCTGGAACTGCTGAAATCTGCTGAAAATGCTGCTTAAATCCTCCCAGTTTAAGCTTTCAAGGGACTTAGCCTTAAGTAATAGTTGAGGGCCTGGTTGGACTGTGGAATCAGCTGTTTACTGCCAGAATTTTCAGACCAGTGAAGGGGCTGGTTATGAGGCTCTGGACACTACTTAATCTTTCTGCATTGCCTCCTATCTGGAAAATAGAGGTCATATGATCATGATGAGAATGAGATGAATAACTTAAAATATATTATAGAATGGTGTCTGGTGTAAGTATTTTTAAAATAATTTTTAAATATGTAAAATCAACTAAATATGAGCTCCCCTCATATTTTTCTATATATAACTTCTGATAAATACTTCAGGATGTATGAATATCATCACTACAAGAGTGCAACTGCTTAAAAATCAACTAAACTAAGGGTGAAAATAATGAAAATAGATGAATTGAAAAGAAAATTTTTATGATTTTAGAGAAAAAAGATTTGATTTATTTTTTTCTTTAGCTTATAAAGTCCTAAATCTAGTTCATTTTATTATCTTAATTTGCTACTAGCTTCATGTCACAGGTATAAGAGTTCAGAAGAGCCAGTTGTGTGTGTGTGTTTGTGTGTTTGTGTGTGTATTAGATAAACATGAATTTGATAAGTAGCTCTTCCTTACACCAACTAGTCACTTCATACCCTTTCTATTCTTGTTGACTTGACACAGAAGCTAAGTGATTTTATGGCTTTTACATATCAATTTTACTTTGCTTTTATTTTTTAATATTTATAAAACATAGAATTGCTTGCTGTAAAATCAAAGGATAAGAAATCTAGTTCTTCAAATGTTTAATATACACTGAAAAAAGAGGAAAACATAAAGTAGCAAAATAAAAATATAATGCATCATATAGAAAGATTTATTGCATGGCAATATTATATAATAACAGAACAGCTCTTAAGAATCTGCCTTAAAGCTATGGAGTATTCATATCAATGCATCCTATATTCTCTAGTATAAAACACTCAGAATTCAAAATTACCATAATAAAAATATAATAAGGCAAACAGAAGAGTTAGTCCAAATGATACAAGAAAACTCAGAAAAGCTCATATGAGGAGATGGAAATGAATTCAGAAAAACAAATGAATGATCTCAGATAAAATGAATAATCTCAAATAAAACTTATGTAAAAAAGTTAGAAATTGAAGTATTAAAATACTGAATATTTGACATGTGAAGCTGAAATGAAAATGGCTAGAAAACCTCTGGGAACACTCTGGACTAACTTTGTAGACTCTAATCATTGTATTTACTCACTTACTCCTCTTCTTGGTTTTGCAGCTCAGCAGACTTTATCCTTAATAGGTCTTCGCACTAAAGCCATTTCTCCACTATTTGTTGATTCTCTATTGGTTGATGCATTTCCAGTCATTGCCTTTCTGTTTCACCTATATAAAGCCAATTTGTGTCACTTAAAATAGAGAAATAGAGATAATTGTAGAAGGCAATATTTCTGAGTGAATTGCAATACGATGCTTTCTAATTTGTGTCTTCATCTGGCAACCTTCTCTTCTATAGATTTTTATTTTATTTATTTTATTATTTTATTTTATTTACTATCCAATTATTTCTCAGACAAGGAAACAAGGGTTTCAAGAGCTTATAAGAGGTGGAGTCAGGGTGCATCTCAATTCCACTCTATCCCTTCCTGCATAAAATAGGTAATCTGAAAGATTTTTCCTAACTCTAATGTTCTACCAATTGTAAGGATATACATTGCTAAGTAGCATCAAGGAATGACTTGGGTACTGAAAGCACAAATACAAGATCCTACAAATATTCACACATTTTAAAATTCTGATTGGGCACAAATATTTCTCCTTGACTCTTCCTTTAAAACATGCTGTAAGATGAATTTTCTTTTACAATTGACCTTTTCTTACCCACCTCTTCTCCCCTCACCAACCCTACAAATGTGCCACCCATGCCTTGGCACTATAAACAAGCATCCCCCAGAGAGACTGCTGACTTAACTTACTTCATCATCTCCTTGGCTCAACAGAGGGGTCCTTTTAGGTCATGGGACACTTTTCTCCTGTAGGTTTATTGACAGTTTGTGTGTTCATGCTCATTAAGTAACTTCTAGCAACCTTGGCTAAATAAATTGGTCAAAGGCTGAACTCATAGCCCACATTGCTTCATAACACATGCATGCAGAGCTCATAATATATGTGACAGTTGACTCACTTAAATCACCCAATTAATTTTTGTAGTCTTATATAAGTATAATAAAGTAGCTATAGGAATGAAAGATGTTTTCAAGTTAAATTTGACTCTACTGAACTCGTAGAATTTATTTGCTTTTATATTTTATTTCAGATGATTTTATAGATAGTTGTTTTAAAGGGAAAATATTCTTGAAAGATTGAAGTTGTTTCTGCCACCATTTAAAAATCACCTCTATAAAAGTCTATTAGCTTCATAATATATTAATTTGCAGTGGAAAACTGTACTCTTTTGTTAATGTAGAAGGTTTATTCAACCAGTACAGCACAGATGTAAGTCAGATAAGTACTTGTGGCTGGCTTTTAGTCTCTTGCTATTGAAGTCACCATTGGAGTCGGTGAGCCACAGCCATAAATAGACTGAAATATAGAAATGACAAGGTTCTCAGAAATGGTATCCAGGTGCATCTATGAAGCTAAAAGATTTTCTGTGGCAGGATCTGATTTTTGAGACAGAACTGATCAGAGAGTTTGGGGACAAGTATTTAGTTCAGCCTTCATATACCATTTCAATTATTGTGGTGAAAATACTGGTGTTTTACATGAAACTTGGAAAGTCTAAAAATGTTGGTGATCAAAATGTAAATCTATAGTAACAGAGGGAGAAATGTCACAGACATGTCCTAAATCCATATTGGGAAGAAAACAACAGTTTTTGCTTTGTTGCCATAGTTTATCTTCTCTATGGTTACAATCAGATGGTGAGGCTCATTTCAAGTATAACTTATCATCCCCAAATATGTAGGAAGTGGATTATAAAAAAGAGCTGCAAGAATCGTCCTTAGTCCTTTTTTTGCCTTAAAAATAAAATAATGACAAGTTGAAGGGAACTAAGTGCTCAGACCTAATATCCCTGAGACTTAGACTCTGTGTATAGCCGACAAAAAGAATTGGAGGTTCTTCTACTAAGGTCAGCAAATGAATATAATCAAATAGAGAAAGAGAAGGTGTAAGAAAATAGCTGGTAGGCTGGAAAGATAGTAAACTTGCAGAGTTCTTGCCCAGTACACCTACAACGCCATATCTAGCAAGGCACCACTTATGTCCCTCAAGTACAGCCAGAAGTGAAGAGTGGGGTGTGGATTGAGTAGGGGGGAAACCAGTATGGCCCACAACAAAAGAAATAGAAATAGGATAACTAAGACATTTCCTGAAACTAATGAAAAGAAAAGTGCAGTAGTCCATTGAATTTGTTTCCTGGTTCTAGCTGAATCTATCTCCAAAAAACGGAGCTCCAAAAAAACAAGTGATCTCTCTCTCTCTCTCTCTCTCTCTCTCTCTCTCTCTCTCTCTCTCTCTCTCTCTCTCTCTCTCCCTCTCCCTCTTTCCTCTCTCTCCTCTTTCTCACACACAAACACACAAACAACACAAAGTTCTTGTGTTTCTGAAAGCGTATGCTTATCCTTAGACAGTGACTGAACAAAGTATCAAAATGTGCAGCCTTTCTCAGTTTCCGAAAGACTTTTCTTACTCAAGACCTCCCATTTATTTTAAATTACTCTTGCCTTATTAATGCCAAATAAAAGTAACATGTTCTTTGCTAACCAGGGATTTAAAAATAACTTTAGGCTTTCAAGTTTTCACTTCCATCTGCTACCATTTATTATTATTGAAGTTTAAATGTTCTGACTATGCAGTTGATACATCAACATTTTTCTCTAACACTTAATCATAACTCATAGCTGAAAGATGTATTAAGGAATGATAGTGCCCAATTTCCTCAACCATCAGCACTTTACATAAAAACTTGACTATTTAACTCCTGATTTTCATTTTAATTTTCATTCAGAGTTACAGAGAACAGGGATAATCTACATCTCATTATTCTTTTATTCTAGATTCTTTTCCTGATGATTCAAATGGGTCATTGTTTAGAACTCCCTCCAATTTTCAATCAAAGGATACCAGCCATGGTTCAGATAAAGAGATTGTGGGTTCTCTTTGTATTTCCTTTGTGAGTTAGAAAAAAAATGTAAAAAAACCTTGGAGATATCATAGGAAATAATAAGCACTTTTTCTCTTCTACTATGTAACTTAAGCATTTTATACTTGAAATTATAAGCTCATACTTTGTTTCAGATAATGAACTGATAGTTATAGAAATATTAATTAGTGACCACATATTTATATGTAGTATTTATATTATTGTATAAATGGGTTTCATGTATGTCATGAATGGAATAATAGACATATTTCATGTCTTTTTACAAAAACAAAATGTGTATATTTCTCTAGTCTCTCATATTAAATACTTTTATTTGATAGCAATTTTCTAAGCACTGGTGGTAGAGGAGTAACAATACATTCCCCCAAATCAGGTTTGCTCTCCTGGAAGATAATTTCTGAGAGAAGATGGAAGATAACAAATAAATGACCAAGTAAAGAATACTGTGTTGGATGCTAGTAAAAAAAAACATGAAATGGAAGGAAAAAAGTAACAGGGTAAGGGGAATAGGGAGTGTGTGTTTATTTCTATTTATGCTGGGTTGCCATGGAAGGTAAGTTCTAAACAGAATTGAAAAAGTTTGAGAGTGAATGGTTTTATATCCAGTGTAGTGGGACGAGTAAATATACTAGATTCACAGACCCTTTTAAGTTAATAAGAAAAAATATATTTTATACCTAATGAACTTGGAAATTAAATGGAATAACATGATAAAATATAAATTTTGAGACAAATATGCATTGGCTATAATGAAATCACTGTTGATTGATTTTTGAGAGTCCATGCTCATTAAACAAAACATCTAGTAGTTTTTTATGTTTATTTATGTACACACCAATAACACACATTGTTGGTATATACATAAAAGCAAGATTATTTGGGGTATTGATTTTAAAGTAGTTTTTTCTCATTCAGACTCTGTTACTTCCACTATTAATTGTGAAAATATTTTCATATATTATTGCTAAATACAGCATCTAAACTATATAGCTATTTTATGTAGAGAGATAATTTTAAGGAAGAATTAGCACAAGCAATTATGAATACAAAATTCTAAGCAGCAGTAATAACATAATAATTTTAAAGCTATGAATAGTTTGCTAATATTCTTTAAATACTAAATTGTTAAACACTTGAAAAAGATTGGTAATCTAGAGTAAAGACTGCTGCTAATACATTAAAAAACACAAAAATATTTTCAAAAAGTAAAAATATGTTACTACTAGAAATAAAAGTATAGTAATTCAAAACATAACCTATTTTCCACATAGAGCAAATAAATTAACATAGAGATAGTTTATTTTTTGTGCAAAACACTAATATTGAGAATATGTTAAATGCAACAAGAATAAAAAAAGCTAAAGTTACAAATTAGAATGTCAGCTTCAGTAAACATAAGAGAACCGAGTATACTTACACCTTTAAAATTCTGTGATAAACAAATGCAAATCTATAGCTCTATATTCAATTAAACTATTATTTAAAAGTGAAAAATAGTAACAAAAAGATTTAAATGTTTCATAGAATGAGTAAGATTGCAATTCTAAAGAGTTTTGCAGGAAAATATTCTCTATTAGAAGTATCAATATAACCTCTTCCCAAAAGAATGTAATTCTAAAAGCAAAATCAAGTTTAAGTATTTGTAAGTCAAATGAGTGAATTTAAATATGGCTGACTATAAAACACAATCATTGGGATTATTTTTGAGAGATTTTAAAAACAAGTTAGAGAAGCACTTGACAAAATACAACCCTCCTATCATGACAGTAACATTAGGTGAAATAGGAATATAAGTGGATTTCTTCAGTCTGATAAAAGATGCCAATGAGAATCCCACAACTATCATTATACGTGGTGAAAAGACTGAATCATTTCACTGAAGACCAGGAACAATGAAAATATTGCCATTCCGATGCATCTTCTCAGTTTTATATTGGAAGTTCAAGACATGGTAACAAGGAAAGCAAAAAAGATATGGCATTTAGATAGAAAAGAATGAAATAAAGCTGCTATATTGTCCAGTGTTATAAATTTCCATTAAAAAAAAAAAACCTCTGTCTTCTCAATCACAGCTAAAAAAAGTATAGAAAAGCTGAAGAGATATAAGATCAACATACGAAAATGAATTGTATTTTCTGCAATAGCAATAATAGCACAAAATAATATTAAGAAATTCCGGGGCCGGGCGGTGGCGCTGGAGGTAAGGTGCCTGCGCTAACCTAGGACGGACCACAGTTCAATCCCCCGGTTCCCCATATGGTCCCCCGTGCCTGCCAGGAGCGACTTCTGAGTGAATAGCCAGGAGTAACCTCTGAGCGTCACCGGGTGTGGCCCAAAAACCAAAAAAAAAAAGAAATTCCATTTACAATTAAGATGAGTTATAATATGAGGGAATAAAAAGCATAAAACTCATATCAAAATATTTTTAAAACTTAATAAACATAAAAGATAAAGCATCCCATGTTTTTTTGTTTTTTTGTTTTTTTTTGGTTTTTGGGTCACACCCGGCAGTGCTCATGAGTTACTCCTGGCTCCATACTCAGAAATTGCTCCTGGCAGGCACGGGGGACCATATTGGACACCGGGATTCGAACCGATGACCTTTTGCATGAAAGGCAAATGCCTTACCTCCATGTTATCTCCCGGGCCCCAGCATCCCATGTTTTAGAGACAGTATACTTTTTTTTATTTTAGCAGATATTTATTCAAATATATAACGACAAATCTTACACAGTGATATTACAGGTAGTCAATGGCAAATCTTACACAGTGATACTAAAGGTACATGGTGACAATAAATGGGGGCCTTTTCCACCAGCGTTGTCCTCCCTTCATCCCTATTCCCAAGCATATATCCCTTATCACCCTGCTTTATCCCCCAGAATGCTAGTACATCTAAAAGCATATATGTTAATCCTAATGTAAATCTTTTATTTTTTTCCAGTTCCAGATATTTTTACTACTGGTTTCTTAAAGGTTTGGGGTCAAGAGAGCACTGTAAAAACAATATTAATGTGGCAATTATCGTTTGCATGGGCCCACCAAAGTATGGAGTTCATGGAAAGGAAAAAACTTTTGCCAAAGTACAAGGAGACCCTAATCCTGGATTTCCTGACATAAGACCATTTCTAGACTCCAGGCAAAATAGTTTGTCCAATCCCGGTTACTGTCTGTAGTGCCCACACAGTTATATTTTTCACAGTCTCTGTTGTTGATCTCACGTTAGAGACAGTATTATAAAGATAAAGTTAATTTCAAGTCATATAAATCTAGTTTTTACATCTCTGAACTGGTGGGGATGGAGATTTAAAGGAAGAAATATTGAGGTCAGTTGGGGGAAAGAGGTGGGTACACTGGGGATGGATGTGAAATCAGGCATAGTCCCCACTTGTTGCAAGATTTCATATGTGGAAAATGTAGAATACACAAATCTATAGAAATAAAAATTAGATTAGTGTTTTCTTAGGACTGAAGGTTAAGAAGATTGTAGATTTATATATGAGGTATATATATTTTAGGGAGATATAAAGTTCTTAAAGATGTGCTTTGGTGGGGGCCAGAGTGATAGCACAGCGGTAGAGCATTTGCCTTGCATGAGGCCAACACAGGATGGCAATTCCTGGCATCTGATATGATCCCCTGAACTTGCCAGGATCAATTTCTGAGCACAGAGTCAGGAATAACCCCTGAGTGCTGCCAGGTGTGATTTCCCCCCCCAAAAAATGTTTTGGTGATGGTTGCAGAGTTCTCACGTATATTAGTTATATGTTTTAAACAAAAATTCATAACAGCTTTTACAGAGGTAATAGTATTATTTGGAAGAATTATTACAATGCTTTGCTAAGAATTTAAACTTTAAGGCAATGAAAGTACAGGTGCAAATTATTCTTATGCTTACACTCATTTACTTCTTACCCATTGACATTTTTAGTTACCACGTATACAATAGTTGTGAGCAATTCAACTATCTTGTATTCTAATTTGAACCTTAAAGATAATAGAACTTAAGTTCATCAGTTTTGCATCCTTGTTCAAATATTAACTAGTTCTGTCATCCTAGAAAAGAATGGAGTCTCTGATCTTTTATTTCTCATCTTTCATCCAAGTTGAATATCACACAGGGTTGTAATGAAAGTCAAATTAGATGATGTGGGCCTGAAAGGCATTTGTGCATATATGAGGCTCGGGGATCAAGTACTCACACTATTTCTTATATAATACATGAAAGTTGCTTCTGTACTGTCAACTGAATAGCATAGTGTTAAAATTATCTACATAATTTATAATCTTTTGTTTTCTTAACTCTGGAGTAAAGACAACCCATTTGGTGTTACTTGTGCTCTCTACCAAAAAGAAATGAACACTCTCAGCTAACAGAAAGTTAAACAACCTAACTTGAATTTTTGCCTCCAAACTTTCTTCTCTCATTACGCAGCTGATTTCAGGGGCAAATGCCAGAATCAGATCAATCATCTTCTCAGGAAATAAACAATCTCCATGAAACCAAATAGTGATAGTATCAGAGAAGGTGACAGAAAAACTGGAGGAGCTTATGGTGGGGAGCTTGGGATCCCAACTGGACACTGTCTTTAGGATATTTGTGGCAGGGTGCTCAGTGACAGGACACCTGTGAATAGTATGTGTGTGAGCTGTTGTCTTCAAAGTCCAAGAATTCTCAGGTGGTTAGTTCTGATCTTAAATGCAGAACTTTTGTATTGATATTCACAGTATTGGTATTGATACTTCTTGCTAGGGTTTCTAAACAAACTTTGGAGACCATGTGCTGAAACCCTGAATTCAATTCCACCTATGCTGGAAAGAAAGAGATATCTTAGAATTTTGTGATAAAGTAAACGTTTGCCAGTGGCACTGTGAACTGGAACAGAACAAAAGGACACTGAGAATCTTCCCTCACTAAATTGTGTACAGTTTTTTTTTTGTTTTTTTGTTTTTTGTTTTGGGGGCCACACCCGGTGACACTCAGGGGTTACTCCTGGCTATGCGCTTAGAAGTCGCTCCTGGCTTGGGGGACCATATGGGAAACCGGGGGATCGAACCACCGTCCGTCCTAGGCTAGTGCAGGCAAGGCAGGCACCTTACCTCCAGCGCCATCACCCGGCCCCCACAGTTTTATTTTTCTGTTGATTAAAAAAGATCTCTGTTTAACTTTGGCTTAGAAATTAAACAAACATTTACAAAGCACTTACTATGTGTGGGATAGTATACAAATCATGAGCAATATGCATAAATTTATGTTGAAGAGATAGAAATGGTATATATTTGCTATTTGAAAGACAAATAAAGCAAGAAACAAATAAAGGTCTAAGCAATGATAGAAATGTTTAGGCATCAAATAAAGAACATGGTGATTTTGATAGAGTATTTTGGAAAACTTTATCACATTAATGCCAATGGAATACTTAATTGGGTTTTATCAGAGTAAAAGGATAAAGAACTGTATAAACAAGGGGAGGACCTTAAGTAAATAAACTTGTGTAAAAGGTGATAATAAATGTATATGAGATCAGAAATAGTCATTACTTGTTTTTTTGAAAAATAAAGGCAATAGTGATATCATTAATGTCAACTTGGAGGAATCAAGTTTGGAAATAGAAGAGAATTTGTGTGAAGAATGGGGTTTATTTCCATGAATACCCCATGCTGACTTTCAAACAGCTGTTTTTTTGTAATAGACCCACGAATCGAGAATGACTATTTCTGGGAAGGAAAATACAATCCCTTGAGCCCTGAATTTGCCAAAGGGAGATAAGAGAGTAAAAGCCACCCGTTCTTAGTGCAGCCAGAACCTCACTCAGTGTAAAGCAGAAAGCCCAAGACACTTCCTAGAGTTAGTACCAGGAAGGACACTGGAAAGTCCTCAGCAATGAAAAAGAAATCACTGGTAGCTGGGATAAGCATCCAAAGATGGTAGAATTTTCCCTGGAGTTGCTCTTAAAGTGTAATCCAGGAAAAAAAACGAATTCCCTTTCAGCTACCTTTATGGCTTCATTTATCAGGCAGAACAGTGTGGTTTCCCTCCCTCAAAGTTGTGGAATCTGTGGTTCATGCAGTGTTTTTCTGGGAAAGGTAAAATAATTAAAATGATGAAAGCAGTATTAGATTCAAAGGGCGAGCATCGCAGAGCTTGCTTGCGGAAGGCTCCAATGTGTCTCTGATTTTCACAGTTGGAAAATATTGGAGCTCCTTGAGCTCAGCCCTGTTCCCAATGTGCAAGTCTGTGTGTCTGCGAAGGCAGGTACACGTTTGCAGCAGAGGGGGAGCAGCAGCAGGCTTGGATTCTGAGCAGTGTGTTTGGATTAGTGGTTGGGAAGAATGAAGATATTTAAAACAGGAAGAACAGCATAATAAAAGAAACAGTGGAAGGAATAATGCTGGTTTCCTTGGCAGAGGATGTGTGGAATAATAAAGAGACTTTTCTAACCAAACTGTAGGAACTGTAAGGTAGAGCAGTGGGAAATAAAACTTAAGACCAGGCACTTGCTTTTCATATGAGAGAAATGTTATTCCTGGAGACTTAATAGATCTTAAAACTCAAATAATTCAAAGTGATTTTTTTCCTCAAGAGGGGAATGCACTTTTGGAGACTTGTGATTATTTTAGCGTATTTGCTTTGAAATAACTGACATTCCCTTTCTTATTTTGATGCCATCTCTTTTCTAAACAAGTAGTGGTAGTGATTTACTCTTCCTCCAGTGCACTCCTCTATCTTCATTCTGTTTCAGGTATATTGATATGAACTTGTTTTTACAGCTCTTTTTTGGACGACACCGTTTAATGAATTTGGGGAATGTGTTGTAAAATGATATTTGAAAAAATATTGAAAATGATAAAAATGGGGCCCACTTAGATTATGAAATTGAAAGTCATTTTTCAAAATTCTGCCACATGTCCTTAAGAATGGTTCTCCTAACAGTGACAAGGAAGGCTTGTCACTTGTGATGGTGATAATATAAATTGTTATTAATTCATTCATTTCTCAAACTAGGTAGTTCCACAATAATAATATCAATCTGATTTCTCATTGATTACAGTTTCATCTCCACTTGCAGATGGTTCCTCATTTAGAATACCATTTAATAGGAATTGAGAAAATAATCTGAAGGTAGTAGGGGTACAGAGTCTTTGTCTTTTTGGTCTCCCCTGGAGCCTCTTAGCCCTACGCCTGTCAATAAATAGACATTCAGATTAGTATGTCATTTCTGGTGGTGTTTAGGG
Organism: Crocidura indochinensis; assembly: GCA_004027635.1. NCBI lineage: Eukaryota > Metazoa > Chordata > Mammalia > Eulipotyphla > Soricidae > Crocidura > Crocidura indochinensis. The sequence continues at coordinate 15,300 of PVKC010001091.1, forward strand.
CTTTATTCAAGGTGTTCTTGGCTTTGTATTCGGGGATCACTCCTGGATGACTTTCAGGACCATATAGGAAGCTCAGAATTGAACCTAGGTCAGTTGCATGCAAGGCAAGTCCTCTACTACTGTACTACTTCTTCTGCCCCCAGAAATGGACATTCTTGATCACCCCATTCCTACTCAATATTGAATCCTAGAAAAATATCCAGGAGAAGTTAAGCATAAAACAATTCACAGGGAACAGAATGAAACCTGGTACTGTAGCAGGAAGGATTGATATGTAGGGAAGAAACTTATGGTGGCAGGATGAGGGTCATCATGGAGAAAGATGAAACTAAGTGTTGTGCCAAATGATATAGCTCTATTCAGGCAATGCAAGATGTCAAGGTAAAGAGTGAAAAACAATTATCATTGAGATAATTTGAAATTTGTAGAGGTTTTTTTTTTATTAAAGCCATAACTATAAAGTTGAAAAATACCAATCCTCTCACACCCTTCATCCCCAGTATTTCCATTTAATTGAAATCATCCTGATATAGAGATTGAAATAGAAATAATTCCTAATTAACTAACATGCATTCAGCTTCTTCTTCTTTTTTTTTTTTTTTTTTTTTGGTTTTTGGGCCACACCCGGTGACGCTCAGGGGTTACTCCTGGCTATTCGCTCAGAAGTCGCTCCTGGCAGGCACCGGGGACCATATGGGGAACCGGGGGATCGAACCGCGGTCCGTCCTAGGTTAGTACAGGCACCTTACCTCCAGCGCCACCGCCCGACCCGCATTCAGCTTCTTGAATTGTGTGTTAATGTGAGGAATGAAAACAGCTTTTTACCATTCTATATGTTAGGAGCCTCTATTGGATAAGAACCTAATGATAGAATCATATACTGCATGTTAAACTTGATGCTCAGGGGTAATCCTGGTTATGCATCCAGAAATTGCTCCTGATTTAGGGGACCATATGGGACACCGGGGATCAAACTGAGGTCTGTCCTGGATCAGACCATGCAAGGAAAGCACCCCACCACTGTGCTATTGCTTTGGCACTAAACTTGATTTTTTTTTAAAATAAATTTAATCAGGTCCTTTGATTTCTGCTTTCTGAAAAAAAATATTAATTCTACTTAACTTGTAATGGCAGCCAAACTGTGAGAAATTTGCTATATAACTTGAGTCAAATGGAATAATTCAACATAAACCTATATAGTGCAATATTTAAAAAAATAATTTTAAGCTCAAATGCAGGGCACAATATCGTACCATGAAGAATGAGGCTTCATGAGACAGACAGATGTATCTCTGGCAAAAATTAACTTGTAAACTTTTAACCTTATATACTGCTTCAAATGCACAGCAATGTTTGACTTGGTAAAATCTTACATTTTATTGGTTGATCAAGCTTAATTAAGCATTGTTGTTGTATTTATTTTAACTTATGTGTCATGTCATTAGAAAATTACATAACTTTCAAGTCATAGTTTGTGTTTGTAACACACGGTGGTCACACAGTGGTGGAAGGACATTTATCTTTCGGTTAAATCCACATACCAAATCATCATTCCAAGGGGAGCACATGTGGCCAAGAAGATGATTAAAGTGGAAGAGCACATGCATAGCACACACAAGGCCCTGAGTCCTATCCCCAGCATCAGATGGCCACCCCCATGCACCTAAACATTCCACCTTAGATGCTGCTCAGGTGGCCACAATGCACACCTGAAGCACTACTGGAGATAGTCCCCACTTAAAAATAATTTAAAAGAGGGAATAGGGTTCCATGATTACTGATATATTTGGCTTCAAGTACCTAATAGCATTATAACTTTTAGTCTCCCTTAAAATGCAAAAGGGAAAGAGGACAAATATTTGTCTTTCAGTCAAGAATTTCTATTGGTATTCCTAGGTATGTCAGGAGGGGAAAATGTTGCTTAGAAGGGGGGGTGTACTTTTTTATAACTGAAACTCAACTACTAACATGTTTGTAATTATGGTACTTAAATAAATATATTAATTATAAGATAATTTGGGAGCTGGAATGATAGTACAGAGGTAGAGTGTTTGCCTTACATGCAGTCAACCCAGCATGGACCTTGTTTCAATCCTTGATATCCCACATGGTTCCCTGAGCTTGCCAGGAGTGAGTGATATCTGAGTGCAATGTCAGGAGTAACCCCTGGGTGCTACTGGTTATGACCCAAAAACCAAAAATAAAACAAAAACCAAACATTTTGGTGCAGGAGAGATGTACAGATTAATAGAGTACTTTGCTTTGAACACAGCACACCTGGATTTGATTTCCTGCATCCTCTATGGTCCCCTGAGCTTTCCAGGAGTGTTCCCTGAGCACATCTGAGTGTGGCCTCCCAAAACAAAGTACAAATAAAGAAGAGTAAGCAAAACAAGAAAATAATTTAGCTTCAACTTGGAACTGGAGAAAAGGGAAATTACTAGTTTGGATGTATGCATGTTCAGACATATGAATTCAACTAGTGCTTCTCTACAAGGAATAAAGATCCATATACTATTTACATACCATAACATTCAACCTTTGAAAATACATATTTCAGTTATTTTATCATATGCACCAGAATATCCATTACTATCATATTCTAAAATATTTCCATTATCCCCTTCCTTAAAACACATCCTGTATCTCACCACTCTTCTCCTGGAAACTGTTAATCTGCTTTTTTTCTTGATGGGTTTACCTTTCCAGGCATCTCATATAAATGGACCATATGTTATGTGGCCCTCAGTGGATGGTTTGTATCATGTTGAATGTTTTAACTTTTGTCTGTCATATCGTGTATCAATGCTTCATTTGTTTTTATGGATTTTATTTCGTTGTATGTATGTAGCATATTTTGTTTATTTATAAGGTGATGGACATTTGGATTTTTTCCACCCTGTTATTGTGTATAATACACCTATGAAAACTTGAGTGCAAAATTTTATTAGACAGATGTTTTCAGCTCTTGGGCACATTACCTAGAAATGGAGTTGTTAGGACATATGGTAACTTTATGTTTAACTTTTATAATAAACTGACAGTTTTCCAAAGCATCTGCAATATGCACAGTTTTCAATGACAACCTATAAAGTTTAAATTATTCTGTATCTTCCTCAATACTTTGTATTGTATACATTTTGATTAATACATTTCTGGTGAGTGTAGTGTCATCTCATGGTGGTTTGCATTTTCTTTCTGCATGACTAATGATATTGAGCATCATGTCAAATGATATGTTTGACATCTTTGGAGAAATGTCTGCTTGAGTCTATGAGTTTTTGCCCATTTTAGCATTTGGCTGTTTTTTTATTGTGAATCATAAGAATTCTTTATATATTTGGATATTAGAGTCATTTTTTCACAGGGAAAATAAAGCTTAGAGTACACATATCTATGTTAGAACTATTGTCTCTGTGCTCAAAAGTGACTTCTAGCAGTACTTTGGGAATTGTGTGGTTTTGGGGATCAAACCAAGATTGGCTTCATGCAAGGCAAGTGACTTAACCTTTATAATATCTCTCAAGTGTATTCTGTTATCAGATATGATTTAAAATGTGTTCTCCCACTCTGTGAGTAATCTTAGTATATTTTGATTAATATGAAGTTTGGGTTATTCTAGTAGCTAGGTAGAGTAGAGCTTTGTCAATCTCTTCTGACTAATTTGCTTCAAGTTGGTACATTTTATGGCCATTGCCTTTACCCTATTCTGAATGAGTATATTTTCTGTCTGTATATGGCTTTGTACACTGGATTAGAGTTTTGTGAAAACCTGTTATGTGCATCCTTTTCATATTGGTCCTTTTCTTGGTTACATGCATGTGGACTCTTTGTGGGTAATATTAACTTCAAATAAGAATGCTTGAATCAGAGGCCAGAATGGTGGTGCAGGCGGTAGGGCGTTTGCCTTGCATGTGCTAACCTAGGACAGACTGTGGTTCGAAATTCTGGCGTCCCATATGGCCCTCCATGCCAAGAGTGATTTTTGAGCTCATAACCAGGAGTAACCCCTAAGTGTCACCTGGTGTGGGCCCCCAAAAAATGAATGGTGGAATTAATCAGTAAATTCTCGGAAGAGGTATATGAATCAGAGGAAAACTAAGGATGAAAGAAGAGCCAGATGAGGAAAATACATATAACTTACAAATACATATACATATACCTTACTTGATATCTAATTTTCTCCTTTTCATGATACTAAAAGAGAAGCAGTATATAACACTTTTTACAAAAATATTACTTTCTAACCATGCTTATAATAGATGATATAGTTTTTCTGCTAGATGTCCATTTTTTCAAGGTAAAAAGGCATAATTATTTATTTAGCTAGGGAAAAGTTTTCCCATGTATATATTCAGAAAACCGTCTTTCCATTCTATTTTTTTCACTTTAGACTCATAAAGGAGCTTTTATATAGTCAAGACAAAAAGCAAATAGCAATTGGTCTTTTAAAGACAGCTGAGCCTAAAATGCCATTGGTGAAAGAAAAGTGGAGAAAAGCATGTTTGCGGATGATTGTTTTGGAATTGCTAAGAATGTGTCTGGTTTTTTATTTTAAGGGATTCTGAGTCTATCAAAGGACTGTCAAACAAAAATACTCCCTCTATATACCAATATGGGTCTCACTGAATTAGTCAGTAGTTAGCCATTAGTTAGCTGTATCAAAGTAGTTAGCTTTAAATTAAATACATTCTTAAGAGATAATTTTACAGCTCAAAATATAGGGAATGTTGTTAGTAGATAAAATGTTACCTTTAAGAAAATGAGTGACTGGGATTGAAGTTATAGCACAGTGATAGAGTGTTTGCCTTGCATGCTTCTAACTGAGGATGGACTCGGATTTGATCCTTAGCATCCCCTATGATACCCTAAGACTCCCAGAAGTGATTTCTGTGCAGAGCCAGGAGTAACTCCTGAGTGCTTGCTGGGTGTGGCTCTCCAAAAAGTGTATGGCTGAGGAAGGAAAACTACCACTAATAAACTCTATGTTTTGGAAAGATTACTTGTTTGTTTTTGTTTTGTTTTCAGGGTCACAGGTAGTGGAACTTAGTTACACATGTACCTATGCTCAGAGATTATTCTTAACAGATTCTTTGGGGATAATATGCAGTACCAGAAATTGAACTGAGTTTAGCCACGTGCACAGCAAGTGTCTTAACTCTCTCTTTAAAAATAAGGGCAAGAAATGGCTAACTTCATAAAGTGGGCAAAGAAAATAGGTGAAAGTGAAGGTTTTTTATATTGCCTTACAAAAAAGAGGGCTAAAAATGTCTGACTAAATTACCTTTGTTACATAATTTTCCATATCTATACATTCCTATGGACCAATTATGTTTCAGTTGTTTTTTTTGTTTCTTAAATTGTTTTTCTGTTTATTAGAAATCAATAGAGGGTGACCAGATGGCTTGACTCATCAGTTTGTGTCCTGTGGCCCAATTCAGAATGAGAAATATTTTCTTTCAGATTGTCAGATATTATTAGAGATGCTTTATGATATTTATCTGAACCTAACTTTCTTTGAGCTCATTCTAAATTAACAAAAATGTAGAAGAAAGTTGGTTATATCTAAAGTCATATGTGATCACTCTTATGCCTTCGGTGGCACTTGCAAAAGTAAGTCTGGGATTAAACATGGTGCTTGTTAAACTGTCTATAATGGAAGGGGTTTGGATGTAGCCTCTTTCCTCCCCCATAAAAGAATAGTCCCTACTACATATGTATGGATCAAGATGGAAAACTATGCATTTCTAACAAAGAACAGAAGCTTGCAATTTTTTGGGTCACAGATGGAATTAGAGGACAGCATGTTGAGTGAAGTCAGAATGATATTTCTCATATGTAGGACTTAAAGATACACAACAAGGGGCCCGGGAGATAGCATGGAGGTAAGGCATTTGCCTTTCATACAAAAGGTCATCGGTTCAAATCCCGGTGCCCCATATGGTCCACCGTGCCTGCCAGGAGCAATTTCTGAGCATGGAGCCAGGAGTAACCCCTGAGCACTGCCGGGTGTGACCCAAAAAACAAACAAACAAACAAAAAAACAAAAAAAAAGATACACAACAAGGTAGCAAAATGCAATACAAAGGGAAAATTGATTTACAGACCTGAGTTTTGGATGGTGAGGGCAGTGAAATTAAGGGTATTGTGGCACTTTGGGGGTGGTACACTAAAGACAGGTGTGCTATTTGAATTATGTACATGGGAAAATATCATTAGCAGCATTATAAATGATATACCTAAATCAATAACCAAAAAAATAAAATGAAATAAAGTGAAATAACAGCTAGAGACAGGAGTTCTCAAGTTATTTACTGAACTTGGGATTTCCAATCATTTCCAAAGCACAATAATGCCTTTTCTTGGTTGTTTTTCTCCCCATCCCCCTTTGAGCATTACACTGCTTCATTATTGCCACAGGGGGAACTGTTGGCTTAATTTTGCATTGGAGACACTGCTGCTGAAATTATTAAGCTAATGATTTATGTCCTCTGTGATACAGCAATCTCTTGTGTTTTAGATGGTTACCATGTTTTGTTTACTGTTTATAACTACTAGCGGTTATGCCACCAAATGCCCCTGCCGGCCTGAAGGGTTTATTTATCCCTGTGGATCTTTAGAAACCACTGATTAATATAGAAAAAATTTGAATGGTTGTATTAAAAAAATCCCACATGCCATGAATTCAACCACTGTGTTCAGCTCTATATGAGGAGGAGTTCAGTGAGCATGAACAAGGGTTGTCAAGAATCAAGTGCCCAGGACTCTCAGAGTGTTTGCTCTGGGTTTTATCAGAATGAAAAGAAAGAGCTTTTCAGGAATCTTGCTGCTGGGATTCCCTCAGTTGGGAGGGCCCTGTGCTCTTCAACCCTGCCCCTAGACCTCCAGGCCTGTTTGACTATATCAAGAAATCAATTTACTTCAAGAAAAATACACATCTTTAAAGACTGCTAAGTTCCCTGACTGAATCTGATGGAATCCTTCCATTCAGCCCTGGTGTTTCCTGCAGTATTTTGTTTTCTGTTATTGTTCTCAAGTTATTTCTGTAGCCTGTTGATTACCAGAGGTCAAATGAACCCTGGGGTCTGAAGGGCTGGGAGCTTAAGGGAGTACTTCTTGGAGAACTTGGTAAAACATGGTGCCTCTTACCAAGCTTAAGTCCTGATGACTGTTTGATGAAAAAGAAACAGAGACAGAGACAGAGACAGAGAAACTAAAATAGTGAGAGACAGAGAGAGAAACAGAGACAGAGAAACAGATATAGAAACAGAGACAAAGATAGAGACAGAGATGGAGAGAGGGAGAAGAGAGAAGGATGGAAGGTGAGAGAGAGAGAAAGGGAGGAAAAGAGAAAGAAAGGGAGAGAACAAAAACACAAACAACTGTGTGGTTGGTGATGCCTTTCTGGGTCTGTGCCCCACAGTATTATGCTCTTTTTATTTCGACCTTCTAACAGCCTGACTTCTTTCGGTTCTGTTTTCACTGCCTCCTAGTTCTTTGTGATTGTGGGCAGTTTCAACTTCCTGCTCTTCTGGAAAGGTCCTCGATCTCTTTTGCTCCAGAGTTTGGGTGCTGCATTTCTTTTAACTCAATGGACCTGAGTCCAATATCCCCAGGGGATTTACTCATTAGCACTGTGCCATGGGGCTGCTTGTGGGCAAAACCTTTCTCAACCCGGGTTGTTAGTCCTCAAGTCCTGAAGACAGGAATTAAGGAAGTCCCTTTGCAAGTGGTAAATGGGAAAGTTCTAAACTTTGGCAACAGCCCTCAGCCTTGTATAGCTTTTTTTGTTTGTTTGTTTTGGGGGGAGTTACACCAGGTGGCACTCAGGGGTTACTGCTGGGTCTGCGCTCTGAAGTTGCTCCTGGCAGGCACTGGGGACCATATAGGATGCTGGGATTTGAACACCTTCTGATAGAATCTACTGCATGCAAGGCAAATGCCCTACAGTTATGCTATCGCTTTGGCCCCAGCCTTGTATAGCTTTAAACTTGACTGTTTCCTTAATTTGTAATGTCTATCCAATAACATCATAGTGAGACCTTTAAGATTAAGATATGAAGGTCATTATTATTTTTCAGAAAAATACATTATTTGGACATACAAGTCTTTGCAGTATTATTACATGGGAATATGGATTTATCTAAGTGACAATACTATTAATTGGAGAGAAAGGTGTACCTAATATTATCTGACTTTTTAAATTTATTTATCTTTTTATCTTTTTGTTTTTGGGGAGTCACACCAGTGACACTCAGAGGTTACTCCTGGCTATGTGCTCAGAAATCGGTTCTGGGTTGGGAGACCATATGGGATGCCAGGGCATGGAACAGTGCAAGGCAGGCGCCCTTCCGCTTGCACCACCACTCCTGCCCCCTGACTTTTCTTAGTGTTTTTTTCCTGTTAGCGGCTCTCCCATTTTGCATTAGATACGCTTGAAGAAAAAAAAAATAGAAGTTCTGATGGTATAAATTACTTGTAAAAAATTTCTTGATGATCTCTAGTTTTTTCTTGATTATTTCCATTTTATTCATATTCCATTTGAATTTTATTTTTAGCACTATGATCCAAGAAACAGAATTGTATGCAGCTTATCTCAAAAATCTTGATGGTTGCTTTTTAACTCAAAATGAAATTTAATTACGAATTATTTTTAAATCACAAAACTTCTAAACATCACAGTGGTATGTGATTTGAAATTTTATACCCACACATATTCAATATAATATTTAATAAGTATGGCAGGCAAGCTATCTGTAACATGTAGATTTTATGGCTTGAAAATTCCAAGCCTTAGTACAAAGATTAAATTTCTCAGAGATAATCAGCAGAATAAAATCTTAAGAATCTCAGCCAGAGATAGTATAACAGGTAGGGTGCTTTCCTTGCACATTGCCAACCTACGTTCCTTCCCCAGCACCCTTTATGTTACCTTGAGTTCCACCAAAAGTAACTCCTGAATGCAGAACAGGAATAAACCCTGAACAAATTTACCTGTGCATTCTTTTTTGTTTCTGTATTCTAAAATTTTCTATATTTTATGTTATATCATATATGTTAGGTATGATATAACTTTGGTTATTTATCTTCTTGCTTCTCATTCATCACAACCCAACTTTTTGTCTACTTTGGGACACTGAAAATTAATTCTGTACAAATTTCCCCTTGGGGCTGGAGATATGGCTCAAAGGGCAGGCAGCTGTTTTGCATGATGAGGCTGGTATTCTGTCCTCATCACCACAAGGTCCCCCATTCAGAGCACTGACCTGTGAGAACTGCTGGGAATATCCTCTCACCCCTGCCTCATTTTCCTTTGCTTACTGGGGCTTCAATCAATAGTGGATGTTGAGGGTTATTGAAAGACAGCAAAGCATTGCCCAGCAAGATTTTAATTTTCCTTCCATAGCAGAAAATGCTCCAAAACTAGCAGATTTTTCCAACACACTTGAAAGGATATTTCTGGTGAAATTCCAAACTACCAGTACCCAATCACCCTGTGAGCTTTACTTAGACTTTGACAATAATCAACAACAATAAATATCATTGTGACTGGAGCTAGTAGTGTAATTAAGGCACATGCCTGATGCTTATCTTGATTTGATCTCTTCCTCACATGATCACATATTTTGGGGGGACACACCCGGTGACACTCAGGGGTTACTCCTGGCTATGTGCTCAAAAATCGCTCCTGACTTGGGGTACCATATAAAGATCGATCCGCGATCAGTCCTAGGTTAGCACATGTAAGGCAAACATCCTACCACTATACCACTGCTCTGGCCCCAAGATCCCTTATTTTTTGTTTTGTTTTGGGGTCACATATGTCAGTACTGAGACTTATACCAGGCTTTGTGCTCAGGCATCACTCCTGGTGGGGCTCATGGGACCGTATAAGATGCTGGAGATGGGAACACATATGGTCACATATAGTGCTGGAGATCAAACTTGATTCATCTACATGCAAGGCAAATTCTAGCTGCTGTACTATCTTTCCATCCTGACACATGATTAACTTATCAGAGCTTAGTGCAGCCCTGTACGCCTCCAGGTATTGTCAAGTGACAAGGTGATCCCCAGTACCAAAGGCATTGGTCACATTTGCATTCTCAAGCCCTGCATTGAACCATTAGCCCAGCTGACCAAGAATCTTAGGGGGACAAGGGTTTTCCCTCTTTCCCTGTACCCCTAATACTGCTCGGGAGACCAAAATAAATACATAAAAATCTTAAATGAATCATCTTTGCCCTAGAGACAGCTCAATAGGCTGAGCGCATTATTTTCCTTTGGGTTTGATTCCTGTCACCACATGCTCTCTGGAGCACTGTAAACCATGCTTAAGTTCTGAACTAGAAGTAACTACTAAGCATGACTAATTGTGAACCCACACAAATGAAATGTCACCTAATTTCCATATATTTTGGGTTTTTTTCAAGAGGTTAATTTTATTGAATTAGCTTACCTTTGTTGTGCTAAAAAGGACAAACTATATAAATTCTGTCTTCACTGATTGTGGTAAAAATAGAAAGTGTGTTTGCAAAAGCTTCCTTCTATAACTTTCTGAAGAGATTGTGTTTAGTGTTGATTATTTAAAACTTACAATTCTCCTGAGAAGTCATATTATCTTGTGCTTTTTTAATTTGGGACTTTTAAAAAATAACCCCCTGAATCTCCTTGCTATGCTAATTAGAAATATATTCAGATTTTTTTTATTTCTTCATGATTCTATCTTGGCAGATAGTTTTTCTGAAAAAAATTTTCCTGTTTATTATAGATTTTTATTGTTGGCAATTTCTTTCTTTTTTTGTTTGTTTGTTTTGGGGTCACACCCAGCAGCACTCAGGGGATACTCCTGTCTCTACGCTCAGAAATCGCCCCTGGCAGGCTCGGGGGGCCATGTGGGATGCTGGGATTCGAACCATCGTCCTTCTTCATGCAAAGTAAACACCTTCCCTCCATGCTATCTCTCTGGCCCCATCAGCTCCTTTTTAATATTATTACAATCCTTTTATCTTTGGCATTATACTTTTAATAGCTCTTCAATTTTTTGTTGATGTTTATTTGAATATAGTTCTTTTATAAATTAAGCTTTAAATGTTTGTTAATTTTCTCTTTGTAGTAAATCAATTCTATAAGTTTTGTTGATTGCTTTCTGTATTCTATTTTATTTACTTATGCTCTAGTTTTTTCTGTTTACTTTATGTAGAAAGTTAGGTTGTTTACTTGAATGTGTGTATTTCTCACCATAAACTCCTCTACTTTCGCTTCATCCCATAATTTGACTCATGTTTTGTTTCTGCTTGTCTACAGATTTTTTAAATTTCTTTTTGATTTCCTCTTTGATTCATTGGTTGTTCAGGATTGTGTTGTTTAATTTCCACATTTTTGTGAATTTTTCAACTTTCCTTCTGCTTTTGATTTTTAGTTTCATTCCATTGTGGTCAGAGAAAAATATTTGGTAAGATTTCAATCTTCATAAATTTGTTAAGACTTCATTTGTGATCTAACATGATGTATCTGGAAAATGTGTTGTGTGCATTTAAGAAAATGTGTGTCCTGTGTGATTGGGTAAATGTTCTGTATATCTCTTTTGTATCATTTTTTTTATATATCCAAGTCCTGCATTTATTTCTGTTCTGTCTAGTTCAGATTTTTTAAGTGGAGTATTGAAATTTTCTATCATATTGTTTATTCTGCCTCCAATTATATCAATATTTGCTTTGTGCATTTGCTTACCTTATTATTGGGCACACATGTTTACAAGTGCTTTATTTTCCTAGAAAGCTGACCCTTCAAAAGCTGCACAGTGAGCTTTTTTTGTGTGTTGTCTAATATAAATGTATCT
>PVKC010001091.1:27241-54635 GCA_004027635.1 Crocidura indochinensis
CTTTGAAATTATCATTCTTCCTGTCATGAGTTGTTTCTGCTGAGAAATCTGTTTGCTGTATTATGTGAGAAGTGATGTTTTGGCTTGTTTTTGTTTATTTTGTGGACTACTCTCAACTCTGTGCTGTGTGGTTCTATGGATGCCACATGGTATGACATGAGAAATGAGCACTTTAACTTCTGCAGCAACTCTTTAGACCTGGGCTCTTTTTGATATAACACTTTGCTCATCTTTTTTTATATCAACATACTTGCTTTGTTTTAGACACTTGATAATTTAATGGTAAAGAGTTCCTACTTTTATGATTGAATAATATTCTATATATGTCTTACTTTAACACATTTGTAAATCGATTTATTTTTGAACCACACCTGGCTTGCTCTGGCCTTTTACTCTTAAGTCTGTTTCAGGGATCACCTCTGGCAAAACTCAAGGGAAATAACGTAGTGCAGGAATTAATCAGCTGGAGTTGGCTGCATGCAAGACAAGCAACTTGCTTTTTTCCTATCCCTCTAGCCCTCAACGTGTTTTTAGAAAGAATTTATCTTTTGATTAATTACTAGAAATCTTCCTATATAAGAAGTTGGGGATTTTGTGAAAATCCAGGGAGAAGGACTTGGTGAATGTGTGCATGGTTCTCACTGGCCCCTAATATGCAATATTTAGATTAAGGCTTTGATGCCCAGGTAACCATGGAAAGAGAAAACATTTTATGAGTGTTCTACTCTTTTTCCTTCCCCAGGGAGAAACCAGGAGTAAGAGTTTCCCCTCAATATCCATATTCTATTGCTGAAAAGGATGCCAATGAGTGAGTAAAACAGAGAGTTCTCTTTGTTGCTGGTTTCATGCTGAAAGGGGCTCTGGTGAATGAGTAACTTAAATATTCATCAATTTGTTTTTGCTGTCATGCTTGCCTGTGATGCAGGAGCCTGTTAACTGGTCCTGGATTTCATATAAAAGGTATTATTGGTCCATGTTGAATTGGTGTTTACAGTTTTGAAGAATGAGACTTCCTATTTTACTACCATATGATATCATCTGACTATGGCTCTTAAAATATTGATTGAAATGATTTGTGTCCTTGAGTATAAATGGTGTTGTACAAACTTTGAAAGTAATAGCACTCTGCTATCTTTGGTGACATGTCCTATAAGTATCAGATCAAGTTGCTTGATGGTCATTTTCAATTTTCCTAATAAGATTTATTATCCTGGGCCAGAGAGATAGCATGGAAGCAAGGCGTTTGCCTTGCATGTAGAAGGTTGGTGGTTCGAATCCCGGCATCTCATATAGTCCCCTGAGCCTACCAGGAGCGATTTCTGAGCATAGAGCCAGGAGTAAGTAACCTGAGTGCTGCCAGGTATGACCCAAAAACAAACAAACAACAAAACAACAACAACAAAAAGATTTAGTATCCATTTGTTTTATAAGTTACTGAAGTTACAGTATTAAACTACATAATGGGATGGTGGGCTTTATCTATTTTAATAAGTCTAATGATTCTCATCACTAAATTACTAGATATTTTGCTTTAATATGAGAGAGCTTCTCTTAACACAGACTCACAAAATTATAGTATTATTACATTCCTACTCCCTATTCAACTTCTTTTATCAATTTGAGCAATGTTATTTACTTCCCACTTTAAGCCAAAACACAGGACTATAGAATTATTATATTTATATATTTGTCTATAGTTTCTCTAGATCTCTTCCACATGTAACATGTATTAAAAATAAGAGCAGAGATAATTAAAAGCTTAAAGTTTATTAAGAAATTTATCTGAAAATACAATCTAATGTATATACTAACAATAAGTTTACCCTGTCTTCTTTACTGCTTATTAGTGAGATAAAGATAATCAGAACAAATACATTAAAATTTAATTTTATAGACACTATAGGATATAATGTTTACTATCAGTCTAGTTTAAAGACATTCATATTAATACCTAATTTTTAAAGAGCCCCCTTTCTCCATTAACTTTTTTGGGGAACTTGATATGATGGTGTAGTTATATGGTTTATTTATCTTTATATGACATTTTGGTTTATTGTGTACTGTCATAATAAATATTGTTATCCTTTTGAGATATTCCAAAATTGCATGCCATTTCTGTTTCCTGATGTGGCTTTTGGTATAGGTCAATGCTTTTTCTGTGGATTTGTAATACTGAATGTTTGAGCAATTCCTCTTTTTCTCCACAGCCTAAATCTTTTTGCATCGACATCATTGTATTTTATCTGAGAATTCTAGATTTTTTCAATGTCGGGTACAATCATTGAAACAGTGGAAGTGGCGGTGACAGATCAGAGCAAAAACAGCGTATTTGGGAAGAGGATCAGAAATATTTGTAGAAATAAAAATGTGACCTAGCATTTTCAGGGTTGGAGAGGTGGCACCAGAGGTAAAGCGTCTGCCTTGCAAGTCCTTGTCTAGGATGGACCATGGTTCGATCCCTGGCATCCCATTTGGTTCCTGATTTCTGAGTGCATAGCAGGTGTAACCCATGAGCGACCTAGCATTTTCAAATACTATCATTTTGTAGATCTAATGCTTTGACTAAAGTCCTGAAACTAATTCGTGGCTATTTGTCATTGTGCATATTAAATTTGGAGGTGTTGTATTTTGATATTCTAGCACCTGGATCTATCATATTCTTTTTGCTTGTTAATTTTTTTTGGTGGGGGGCACACCCGTTGACGCTCAGGGGTTACTCCTGGCTATATGCTCAGAAATCGCTCCTGGCTTGGGGGACCATATGGGACACCAGAGGATCTAATCATGGCTTGTCCTAGGCCAGTGGTCGGCAAGTCGCGGCTTGCAAGCCACATACTCTTTACACTTTTTGTGGCCACTCCAGGAGTCAGGACTCTGCTCCTAGCCTCTGTCAGTGCGGGCCCTATGTGCAGTCCCAGCGGCCAGTCGGGTCATGTGGTATGGGGGTGTGTGACTTAATGTGTGGCACTACTGAATTGACACAGCATTCCCTATCTGCTGCCCTCAGAAAACTGTGCCTCCTAAATCCGCATCGTATCAGCATGTCATCCGGTAGGTGTAGCAATTGGATAAATGCAAAGCCAATATTCATATGAGTGCTTGTGACTTTGTCAGTCATTGTCAGGATGTCATTTTTTTCTACATTGTAAGGCAAGTTTTACGGAATTGAACGCTATCGATAAATAATATCGTTCTCAAGTTTTTGTTTTATTAGTTGTGTTATTTTTATTCTCCTGACCTATGTGGATGCAGAATACTCTCAATAAAAATTTATTGAAACTAAAAACAGTGTACTATCCTATGTATTTTCGGTTTTAAAAATGTGATTCTCAAAATAAATTTCAATCGTCGTTTTAGCGAGATATGGCTCAGTTGAAAAAAGAGGTTGTCCATCACTGTCCAAAGCTAGCGCCGGCAAGGCAGACACCTTACCACTCCGTGCCACCACTTCGACCCCCATCATGTTATTTTTGATAGTAAAGAAAGTAGTTGGGGCCCGGGAGATAGCATGGAGGTAAGGCGTTTGCCTGTCATGCAAAAGGTCATTGGTTCGAATCCCGGTGCCCCATATGGTCCCCCGTGCCTGCCAGGAGCAATTTCTGAGCATGGAGCCAGGAGTAACCCCTGAGCACTGCCGGGTGTGACCCCCCCCAAAAAAAAAGAAAGTAGTTGTCTGAATACTAGTTCTTAAATCTTGTGTATTGATTAAGAGTCTGGACCTTTCAGAAAATATTGATTCAGTGGGCTAGATAACCATGCATTTTAGAAATGATTCTCAATGATTCTAAATTCTGATGAATTCTCAAATTGTTAATTTAGGATTCTATGAGGAAAATTCATCTTAGGCCTGTAGTTACCAATAGAATATAAATTCATAGGTTGTTGGTTTGCTGTATTTCAAATCATTTGGTGAAATTGCATTTAAGTTCAAAGAATAAAAATGTATTTCTGTAGAAAGAGTCCTGAAATTTAAACATAGAAGACTGTTTTGAGATTATAGGCAGGTTGATTTTTACATTTAGCTGCTTCATTATAGAGAATATTTAATAGCAGAAACTAAGAGATAACTTAGGAAAGAAGATACCTAAAAGTAGAATGAAAAATCTTTCACTTTATACCTATTCCTACTGCTATTTTGCAGTTACATATCATATAATTTTTTAAATTTTTGTGCAATATCCTGTGTGCATGTAAATTTATATTCATTGTATGCATGTATAAATTTTATAGGCAGAGATTCATAGATTTACTACCCTACAATAGGTTTTTTATCCAAATCATAGAATATACAATCTAAAAAACAGATTTAATTATCAGCAATGTAAAGTATATAGAATTTAGTATTGCCATGTTCTGGAAACAACCATGTTAACATTTAGAAAATCTTAGTTTAGGTATTTTTTCCTTTATGTATTTGCACATTTTTATATTTTAAAGTTATTGTTTTAAAATAAAATTACTATATTCATAAATCCCATAATAAACTTTAAAAATAAATGACTTCATTTTGTTTATATGCCATGTCCCATTATATGAATGTCCCATTGTTTTTATTTATTGAGTTGTGTATCATTGTAATCACAAATCTTTTGATGAATAGTTGGGATTGTTTAAATATTTCAATATTCCAATATTTTGACAAACATCCTTGTGTATGTGCTTGTGCACATACATGAAGCGTTTGTGTTAGGTAAATTTTTTTGAAAAGCCAGAGCAAAACACAGTCAGACATAAGGTAATAACTCCTAGGTGGAATAGAAAGAGACAGAGTAGAGGAAAAACTAATGTCCAAAGAGAATAAAAGCAAAGATCAGAGGAACTCCTCTTAGGAAACTTGCCCTTGGGGGATAGGAAGGTAAAAGAAAGGGAGGATTGATCAGGGAAGGGACCACAATGAAAGTCACAGTGGGAAGTGGTCACTGAACAAACAACTTTGTAAATTCACTGTGATTTAATAAAAAATATTTTTAAAAGACATCAATAACTCCTGCCTAATTGCTCACCAAAAGATTCCAAAAACTCACCCTTTCATCAATTCTGTTTATTTTAGATGAAAATTTGTATGTGCTTCTTTAAGGAGTTCCAAGTATTTTTCCATGGACTTATTAATGTACTTTAATCACTTTCCAATTAGCTTGTAATTCTCCAATGGACTTGTATAATACATTTCAATAGTACTAATTTTTTGTCCTATGTGTTATTTTTTTCTAGTTTGTTAATTATCTTTGACTATATTCAAATTTATTTATACCAGGTGTCTTGTCTTATTTTGTCAGTTTTGGTCATTTTCACTTTTCTAGTATTTTTATAAATTGTGTTTGGGATTAAATTTTTATTCTGGTGTTTATACATGTACTTTTGTAAGTAGACACATATATATTCACTTTTTAAAGTATATACATAATTTAATGTGTTCGCCTCTGGTATATGTGGGTGTATATGTGTGCATAGTGCTAGATATTGAACCCAGGGCCTCACATATATGTTAAGTATTCTACATGTTGTTATATTCCGTTTTATATCTTTTATTTTTGTTTGTTTTATTAAAATATTTAGTTATATACTTACATATATGTATATATAAATGTAATATATAATATAAATATATGTGTAAGCATACACATTTAGCATTCTTATTTGTAGTTAAAAATTAAATTTCAATGGGGGGGTATGTGGGGGATATGGGATGCATGCTGGGAACAGGAGTGGAGTGACGACAACACTGGTAGTGGTAATGCCCCTCATTCAATGTCACTATGTACTTAAAAAATTACTGTGAAATATTTGTAATCCACTTTGGTCAAAATAAAAATCAAAGGAAATAAAAATAGAGACCAGAGAAATAGCATGGAGGTAAAGCATTTGCCTTGCATGCAGAAGGTTGGTGGTTCGAATCCTGATATCCATATGGTCTCCCCAGCCTGCCAGGAACAATTTCTGAGTGTTGAGCCACGAGTAACCCCTGAGTGATGTCAGGTATGAGCCAAAAGCCAAAAAAAAAAAAATTAAATTTCTGTAAGCCTGGAGCAATAATCTAGATGTTGAGGCCTTTGTTATGTATGCAGAAACCCCATTCTCAATCTCCACCATTGCATGTAGGCCCCAGAGTACTACCAGGAGTAATTCCTGAGCACAGAGCAAAAGTTAATCTTGAGCACACTGGATTTGATCCAGAAATAATTTTTTACTTTTATGAATTTCTTTATATTGTTCTCTAGGGTCTATGATGTATTTTATCTCTTGTTTAATTATAATTTGTCTTTATTTGCTTGCTGAGGAGTGAACATTTTAATAAAACTTTGGTTCTTATACCAGACTTTGGTTTGTTATTTTTGTTGTTTTCTAAATATTTTCAGTTGTGTTTTGACTTTCTCCTTGATTTAAAAGTTCCAGGAAAAAACTTTAAATTACAAAGCAATTTGAATTTATTGTTTATTTAGCTATTTCCTAGACAAGTTAAATCTTAGCACTTTCAAGTGAAATCATGCACATTAACTCTAACTCTCTTTTCTCTCTCTCCCTCCCCCCCTCCACACACACCTATTCCAAAAAACAGAAAACCATTTCTTCCTCTAGTGAATTTTGGGCACCAATCCCATTAGAATCTTTTACCCTACTTGGTTAAAAAAGGTAAGTCTGCACTGAGTGTTTTTAACTGGGAGAATGAAATGGTTTCAATATTTGCCTAAGTCTTCTCTCTCTACTGTATTTTCCTCATCCCTTTTCCTTTCTCAATTTATGGTGCTTATCTTTCAGTTATTGTTTCTTTCAAAACAGAAATTTAGGTAAAAGAAATACTTTCAAAATCACTCCAGCATCTTTATTGTTTGAATAACCAGGTACTTTAATTTTTGCTGCTGAATTAGTTATAACAAAGGAAAATTTGAATGCTATCTGCGTTCCTGCTGATAATATATGTTCTATCCATCCCAATACAACATGTGGCAGAATTTATGTTGAATGAACATCTGTTGAAGGAAAATATGCATCTTTTAACTAAAACTTTCTTTCCATTTTTAGTCTATTCAAACACCCCGATACCCTGTTCATTCCCAAATATTTTTATTGGCTTAGAGCCCATCTCTGGAATATTCCCAGGGTGGGTGCTCTGAACTTTTCAGAATAACATGTATCTTAAAAAGTTCAGACATCCCGAATTTATGATTTTATTTACGTATTTTTACATGATTTCTTCAACTCATGACAGAGCCTATCTTTCTAACTCTGATTCCTATATACTTTGCTGCTTTTTCAATGGGAAGAATAATGAAAGGATAAATGTGTTCTATTACTATGAACAAGCATTTTATTCTATAATCCTGATTCCCCATGTTTGGATATGTGGATTACAAATCTATTATCATGTGACCAGGCATGGGATTTGTTTTCCAAAGTTCTAAGCAACTAGCCTGATCTTTTAGGAGTTTAGATCCTTATTGGTAATCAGATATTAAGACAATACTTTTTCCATTATTTTCCTTGGTATTCTGGATAGAAGCAGCCCAAGAAAAGTGTTCCCTTTAGTTAGAAGAAAGTCTACTTCAAGACACAATCTGAGAAAACCTTAGTTTATTATTGTGTTATTGTTGTTGTTTTTAAAATCATAGCTAGTTTAGTTAGTCTGACTTTTCTTATAAAAATATAACGAGGCCTTTGGGAAGCTTCTGGTTATGATTCATACTGACCTGAATTGTCCTTATGATGTATTCCCCTCAAGGGAGAGATCAGGGTGGCCTTTCTGTAGGTTTGTACTGCTACACTGAGTTCCTGTGTTAGTCAGGAGTCCCCAGAGAAATAGTAGCTCTTGAATGTGTGTGTATTTGTATGTGCGTGTAAATATTTACTAGAATGGATTGATTCACACAAAGATGGAGGTTGGAAAGTTCAAATCTGCAATATGGGTCCAAAACAGGACCCTTAAGGGGAGATAATGCTATATAATTATTCTTTGTTTTGTGTCCAATCAGACCTTTAATGAGTTGGAGGAAACCCACCTCCAGTATGAAGAATCTGCTTTAACCACAGTAAATTAAATTTTAAAATTAAATTTTAAGTAAAATTTTAATCTCATTGCAACAGCTCCCTTCACTGCAACACAGAGTATGTTGGATCAAATATTGGGCCAATTCATGGCCCCAGGAAATTTGATATGTAAAATTAATGCCAATAGTGATCATTTTCTTCACAAGAGTTACATATCAAAGGTACAGCAAGTGTTAGGTGTATTAAAAATTTTGCAAAGGATGTTCTTTTTAAAGTGTTACTGGTATTAATGAGAATAAGGAATGCCCAAACAGAATATTGGAATTAAGACTAGTCACAGGGCCTAAAAATCCCCCAAACAGCTATAATTCTTGAAACTTACATACTCAGAGGTAAAATGAAAAACTATGTCAAAAGGAAAATGAGATGACTTTTACCAGCAACAAAAATTCTTTTATTTATAGTTTTGCTGTAGATATCAACCACCCAAATAAAAACTGAATTGAGAATCAAATTCATTTCCCAAATTTATTCTTAAAAGTGTTTTAAGCTGAATTATTTCAATAATTTTTGTTAAACTAGTCATTATAAAGAAAATATTCTGCACAATTAGTCAAACTTTTCATTTCATATTGTTACTATATTTTTCATTGGTATTTCACTAAAGTAAATTCAATACCCATATCAACTAATCAACCAACTAACAAACAAAAGTTCTCTCGTGCATTTTAAAGTAGATTATTGTTATTGAAGTAGAAAAGGTCTGTAAAAATACTTTAGTGATATATTTTTCTACTTTTCCATGTAACACAGATACTTAAGAGAATTGCATTGGACTATAATTTGTTCTCTGTATTTCTGTCTATAAAACCTGTCTTTTATGTAAATAATGATGACTATATCTTAGTCTTTTCACTGCAATGTCAGAGGCCAAAGCTCTTAGCTGTCTGTGTCTTATTATAGAATATCAATAACCTGGTAAAGATGGAACTCAAAACTTTTAAATAAATGTCTCAAAAGTAGTTCTGGTTGCAGCAAGTTACTTTTGAGAAATATGTTTCAACACAAAAAACATCTTATCCAAGGAGACTTTCTGAATAATTCTTTGTATATTTTTCCTTCCCCTAAAAGAATTCCTGTCCTTTAGATTATAGGATCATTGTAGTCCCTAAGGCAAATCTCCGATCTATCAATGTCTGCCCTTGCAAGCCTCTAGCACACAAATCAACTTGCATGTCATTAAAGGAGCTTTCATTCTTAAAATCTAATCTTCCTTTTCACCGTGTTCTGTTTTGTTTTCTAATCTCTGCTCAGTCATTTTGGGGCTAATGAGGGAGATTTTTGGTCTTTCTGAGAATTTTGTAGTTGTTTTTGTTTTCTGGGCCACACCCATTGACTCTCAGAAATTGCTCCTGGCTTAGAGGACCTAATGGAAGGCCAGGGGATCTAACCACTGTTTGTCCTAGGCTAGTGCTGGCAAGGCAGTTGCCTTACCACTTCACACCACCACGCAGGCCCCTTTCTGAGAATTTTTTTTTCTTGTATTTAATCACAACCTCTGAGAAACAAGACGTCATTAAAGAGCTATTTATTTATTTTTGGGGGGTTTGGGGGCCACACCCGGTGACACTCAGGCGTCACTTTTGGCTATGTGCTCAGAAATTGCTCCTGGTTTGGGTGAGCATATGGGACGCTGGGGAATCGAACCAGGTCTGTCCTGGGTTAGCCACTGCAAGACAAATGCTCTACTGTTACACTATTGTTCCAACCCCTAAAGGACTTTTTTTTTTAAAAAAAGTTCATGTTTGTCATCCATTTCTTCATGAAACATAAATCCACTAATGACTTCCATAAACATATGATATCATGGGATGATACCTGCCCAATGATATAAAATGAAAAAGAAAATAGATGATATAAATGTCATTTCATGAAGCCACAGTGAAGGGAAAGATGAGACCTCAGAGGTCAGCCAGAGTTACACTCAAGCATTGACTAACATTGCTTGCTAAAATACATCCCCATTGACTGCTGTGTGTGTGTGTGTGTGTGTGTCCTCCAAGTAGAGTTATCATAGGTCAGGAATTCAATAGTCTCTTTACATTAAGTATTTAAATTAAATAAAATAAATTTAAATATTGAGCTCCAGAAACCAATCTATTAAGATCAATGTTAATAAGCTCAACCTCCAATTTACATTCAATAAAGAATATCAAGATAGCTATATTTATGTATTTCTATATTGTCTATATCCATATAATTTATAGCTCTCTATAGCTATATCATTACATCCAACATATATATATATCATCTATATCTAATACGCTATGATTCAGAATTCTAACTATAATGGTATAAGATAAACAAAGAGATGTCAGATATTTTTGAGATAATTAATATGGGAATTGGAGAAATGTTTAGTTTCCTGATGTTTTACTTCCTTTACTGTAGAGACATATCATTTCCATTAGTTTCGTAGTTTGTTTTCAACAAACTTCAATACTTGGTGGCTTGGCATAAGGGCTGACTTACCATCATGAAAAGTCTGATCGAGTGGGGATGCTGGTACTTCATTTGCCAACTTCTAGCTACCCAGGTACATTTTGAAAATAAGAGAGGGAGATTCAGATCATGCTTATTTTTACCATTCACTTGCCAAGTTTGCTTGGCAGTCCCTCTTATGCTATGTGGTGGTCCTAGTTAAAGATTAGAGAAACTGACAGGTAAGAACTCTATTTCTTTTATTGTCTGAACTGTAGGATAATGTTCTTTTTTTGAATGGGTGTAGGGAAGCATAATTATCCAAAGATGATGTATTAATACCTGTACCCTTCAAGGTGCATAGCATTAGAGAATCTTAATACCAATAAAGCCTTTCTAATAACTTACGAATTCTTAGTGTTAAGTGCACAAAAACTCATTATATGTTGATCTGCTCATTGGGTGACTTAACTTTATTGCTCCTCTTGTATAGGTAGGGGGACATTGGCAAAGAGATGGTAAATACTTTCACTAGGCATTTGACCCTAGAAAATAGCTATGTATGTGCTTTGCTGTTTGTATTTGAAAATGAGTAAGATAGGGCTGGGTGATAGTACAGTGGGTAGAGCATTTGTGTTGCATATAGCCTACCTGGATTCAATACCTAAAAACTCATATGGTACCCAGAACCCTCCAGGAGTGATCCCTGAGTACAGGGCCAGAGTAAGTCCTGAGTATCATCAATTCTTTTTTTTTTTCAAAATCTTTATTTAAATAGCCTGATTACAAACACAATTGTGGTTGGGTTTCAATCAAGTAAAGAACACCTCCCTTCACCAGTGCAGTGTTCCCATCACCAATGTCCCAAATCTCCCTCTCCCCCACCCCATCCCCACCTGTACTATCTACAGGCTTTCTACTTCCCTCATTTTTCACATTGTTATGATAGTTCTAAATGTAGGTATTTCTCTAACTGCACTCATCACTCTTTGTGGTGAACTTCATGTCGTGAACTCGAACTTTCAGCCCTCCTCTCTTTTGTGTCTGAAAATTGTTGAGAAATGTCTTTCATTTTCTTAAAATCCATAGATGAGTGAGACCATTCTGTATCTATCTCTTTGACTTATTTCACTCAGCATAATAGATTAGATGTACATAACACACGTACATCCATGTATAGGAAAATTTCATGACTGCATCTCTCCTGATGGCTGCATAATGTTCCATTGTGTATATGTACCACAGTTTCTTTAGCCATTCATCTGTTTAAGGACATCTTGGTTGTTTCAGAGTCTAGCTATTGTAAATAGCACTGCAATGAATATAGGTGTGAGGAAATGGTTTTTGTATTGTATATTTGTGTTCCTAGGGTATATCCCTAGGAGTGGTATAGGTATAGCATATGGGAGCTTAATTTCCAGTTTTTGGAGGAATTTCGATATCACTTTCCATAAAGGTTGGACTAGATGGCATTCCCACCATCAGTGGATGAGAATTCCTTTCTCTCCACATCCCATCCAGCACTGTTTGTTTTCATTATTTGTGAGGTGAGCCAATCTCTGTGGCGTGAGATGGTACCTCACAGTTATTTTGATTTGCATCTCAGTGATGATTAGTGATGTGAATCATTTTTTCATGTGTCTTTAGGAGATTTGTATTTCTTCTTTGACAAAGGGTCTGTTCATTTCTTCTCCCCATTTTTAATGGGATTAGATGTTTTTTTCTTATAAAGTTCTCTCAGTGCCTTGTATATTTTGTATATTAGTCCCTTATCTGATGGATATTGGGTGAATAGTTTCTCCCACTCACTGGGTGGCTCTTGTATCCTGGGCACTATTTCTTTCGAGGTGCAGAAGCTTCTCAGCTTAATATATTCCCATCTGTTTACCTCTGCTTCCTCTTGTTTGGAGAGTGCAGTTTCCTCCTTGAAGATGCCTTTAGTGTCAATGTCATGGAGTGTTTTACCCATGTGTTGTTCTATATGCCTTATGGTATCCAGTCTGATATCAAGGCCTTTAATCCATTTGGATTTTACCTTCATACATGATGTTAGCTGGGAGTCTAAGTTTGATTTTTTCCAAGTGGCTAACCAGTCATGCCAACATCACTTGTTGAAGATGCTTTCCCAGCTCCATTTAGGATTTCTTGCTCCTTTATCAAAAATGAGGTGATTGTATGTCTGGGAAACATTCTCTGAGTACTCAAATCTATTCCACTGATCTGAGGGTATGTCTTTATTCCACATACCATGCTGTTTTGATAACTATTGCTTTGTAATGCAGATTAAAGTTAGTGAAACTAATGCCTCCCACATTCCTTTTTCCAAGGACTACTTTAGCTATTGAGGGTGTTTATTGTTCCAAATAAATTTCAGAAGTGTTTGATCCATTTCGTTGAAGAATATCATGGGTATTTTTAGAGGGATCTCATTAAACTGTACAGTGCATTGGGGGCTATTGCCATTTTAAGGATGTTAATCCTACAAATCTATGAGCAGGATATGTTTTCATTGCCATGTGTCCTCTCATTTCTTGGAACAGGGCTTTATAGTTTTCTTTGTATAGGTCCTTCACTTCTTTGTGTGTGTCAGTAAAGTGAATGGGGTTGTTTTCTTAATGCCAATTTGTTCCCTATCATTATTGGTGTATAAAAAGGCCTTTGATTCCTGTGTGCTAATTTTGTAGCCTGCCACATTGCTATATGAATCTATTTTTCTAGAAGCTTTTTCGTAGTCTTTAGGGTTTTCTCCAAACATTGTGAAATGTGACTCTGGAGTATTTCAGGGGTCTTTGAAAATATTTTCAGTATTTGAAAATACTATTCTCTCCCTTCAAACCTGTAAAGTTTTATGTGAGACCAGTTGGAATTTTGTTTCCCTTCTACTTGAGATTCATCTGTGTCATGCAGCTTTAGTAATTTTCTGTCATTTCAATGACAGTGTTCTGTTTGAGGTAATTTCGTACTTTGTGAACCTCCTGGGTCAGTGCATAAACGCCCTTCCTTCTCTTCTCTACTAAAGCAGTTCTCTGCTATTGACTCTTGAGTTACTCTTCTCCATTCTTCAGGTGTCTTTTTCTTGTTTTTTTCTCTTCTCTTCTCCCGTCTATTTTTCTTCCCTCCCCTCCTCTTCGTTTTTTGGGCTACACCTGTGGCACTCAGAGATTACTCCTGGCTTTGTGCGCAGAAATTTCTCCAGGCAGGTCAGGGGACCATATGGGATGCTGGAAATCAAATCTGGGTCTGTCCCCAGTCACCTGTGTTAAAGGCATCACCAATTCTTGAAAAAGAAAAATGAATAGGAAGTTGAGTCACCACAGATTGGAGAGATGATCAGTAGGGTTATTTTCACCAGGATTTTGTATTTCTGCAATAACATCTTATGGAAACTAGAGACTAACATCTCTAATCTCTATGGGCAGAGACTATAGAGAATTAATGAGAAACATGAAACTGTTTTTCATCATCAGCTGCCTTTTTCAAATAAGAATATGAGTGACAGCAAACTGAAATTCAAAAGCAAATTCTTTCTGACTTAGAAAAAATCTTATTTTTATATACTTTACTTCTATTCTTTGCACCGTAAATAGCTACAATTGTTGCCAAGAATGGAAAATTCATCGTTGAAAAGTGCATCTTACATGGAGATTCCACCAAAAACTGGAAATTGAGCTCCCATATGATCCAGCTATACCACTCCTAGGAATATAACCTAGGAACACAAAAAAATAATATAAAAACCCCTTCCTTACAGCTATATTTATTGCAGCACTATCTACCATAGCAAGACTCTGGAAACAACCAAGATGCCCTTCATCAGATGAATGGCTAAAGAAACTGTGGCACATATACACAATGGAATATTATGCAGCCATCAGGAGAGATGAAGTCATGAAATTTTCCTACACATCGATGTATATATATATATATACAGATATATATATATATATATATATATATATATATTATGTTCATCTAATCTATTATGCTGAGTGAAATAAGTCAGAGAGAGAGAGAGAAAGATGCGGAATGGTCTCACTCATCTATGGGTTTTAAGAAAATGAAAGACATTTCTCAACAATTTTCAGAGACAAAAGAGAGGAGGCTGGACGTTACAGCCCACCTCATGAACCTCACCACAAAGAGTGATGAGTTTAGTTAGAGAAATAACTACATTGTAAACTAGACTAACAATGAGAATATATGAGGGAAATAGAAAGCCTGTCTAGAGTACAGGTGGGGGCAGGGAGGAGTGGAGGGATATTTGGAAATTGGTGATGGGAATGTTGCACTGATGATGGGGGTGTCATCTTCTATGATTGAAGCCCAACCACAATCATGTTTGTAACCAAGGTGTTTAAATAAAAAATATTAAAAAAAGAAAACTGCATTTATCACTTTCACAATAATTCTTGAAGATCCTGAATTGAATATTTTTAATATTAAAAGTATCTTTTTTCTGTCTTATTAATAACAGTCCTCTTTTATGAAGTCCCCCCCTTTTTTTATAACCCAAGATATTTCTATGTGTAACCTGTTTCTGTTTGTTTGCCAATTTTTTTCATGATTTGGTCTTGGTTACACAATTTTCTTTCTAAATCAAATGTTTAACTTTTTCCCCTCCAGTGAATTGCACATAATGAGATTCTGTATTATTATTGCATCTTAAAAGGGAACAAAATATAATTAAGACTACTATTATTTTTCATAATAAAAACCCTCTTTTCTAAGCAATGGATTTCTATCAACCTATCATTTAAAAACTTTCTGAGACAATATATTTTCTTTCAACATGTCTTAAGAAAGTCTATTAAGTAGGATAATAGCAAATACAGCTCTTCAGTTAAAGCACAATTTCGCTTTGCATTGGTCTCTTTTAGCCTTTGCTGTGTTTCCTATGTAATATATTGTTCGACCTATAATGTTTACAGTTATCCTCCAGTATCTCAATACATCACATTGAATGTAAACAATTGAGATTTGTTACCCTTCATTGAAATCCCCAAATAACAGTTTCATATATTCCAACTTTAAAGATGTCATGGCAGCTGCGAACAACTTTTATAAAGAAACTTTGTGCAGCAAACTATCATATTTCATCTGCTCGCTGGCAAAGGGTGCTGACTTTTTTGGCCCTGATTCAATCTTCATTTTCAAAACCACCTTCATGTGACATGAGAATATACATTTTGCTGGGCCAAATATTCCAAAGTGGATACTGATTTGGGACTCCTAGAATTTTCCAGCTCTCCAGCTTTTACACAGATGAACATTGAAAATGCTAGATTTTCCTATTCATGCCAAACAGTTGGGCTTTCGAGGCTGAAAAGTCAAGAATTTCAGTTGTCCTCTATAATGCCAGAATCAAGGCACTCACTGAAACTGTTATACACTAACGGTAGATAAGAAAGAACAAAGCATTACCCTTTCAGTCTGCTTCCATGTCTTCAATTCATCTCCTTTAAGGTGGTCAGTGTTAAAAGAGAAATGGGACAATAAGAAGTGTGGGAGATAGGGACATAATGAATGGACCCATTTGTATATTTGATCAAAGATAAAGTAACTTAAATTTTATTATTGAAAATACGATTTTCTTTTTCTCCTTTTTCATTGTCAATGTATGTGGCGTACTTGCTTAGTCAGATGGTCACTTTCTCATTCTAAGTGCTTAAAAATAGCCTATAAGAGATGAGGGAATGAACTCAGATTTGGACCACAATTTCAGACTCAGAGAATATTTCTTGGAGAAATATCATTGAAAGAAAAGCTCATCTGAGTAGCCAAAAAAAAAATCGAAAAAAGTGGATGAAGCAGTTTTTTTAACAGTAGAAATAGCCCATGCAAATACCTAAAGGAGGAAGTAAGTTGGGGTATTTATAAGAGTAAGTGGGGTGTTTTTAGAGTCCACCTGACTCTTCCCACATTGGGGATCCAACATTAGATAAAAAACATTCCCAATATTTTATTGCAGGAGTTTCACATTTATTAACCTATTTTGGTCCAATTAAATTTACAGAGAATTCTTTAAATTCTGTAGGACATAAGGAGAACTTTGAAAGAAAGTTTTTTCTCCTAGTAACAGAGAGACACAGTTTCTCTTCCTTTCATCATTATGGTGCATGTAATTCAGATATGAATACAGGATGGAAGCAGTCACATTGTAAGCATTAGGACTAAAATACAACATGCTTAGAAAGGTAGAATAAAAAACAAAAATATTATCCCAAGTCCATCCTTGATCACATTGACTTTTGGATGAATTCTAGGTTTACCAAGTCTCATAATTTTTGAATATTTGAATTATCCTGAAGAGTTAAACTGTTGTTTGTTAGATATTTTATTGCTTGCAGCTAAAAATAATCCTAACCTTTTATACTAATCAGATGAAAGAACTTGAGACAGAAGAATAACGAAAGGACAAATGATATGGGATTTTGTTCTTTTTAACATGACAATTTAAGCAGAAATATTGTGTCCATACTGTATTTTAAGAAAAATGCTCTTACTGAAAAGTGAAGGATAGGACATATAGGGATACAGATGAATCATAGAAACAGAAATACGTTGAGGTGGACAAGAGGGAAATATGAAACAAGATTAAATATCATTTGATTAAGCTAGAAAAAGCAGAATCTGAGAAGATGGGAACAGAACATGAAGTTTGGGGGAGCACCAAGGGTAACTGAGGTCCCTTGATGAGAATAAATAGGAAAGAGTGTTGAGGGGAAATAGTTGTCACAACTATTAGACCCTCCATCCCAGAGATACTGGGAAATATAAATGAAGTTTTTAACTGGAGGAAAGCAGGCAACAATTTTAATTTGACTAGGAGGGAACGAACACCCAAGTATTATACATTCACATTTCTTCTTCATGGAAGAATTTCTGTGGAAACCTGCTTCTCACAATGAAGCAGGAAGCAGGGGAAGGTGAGGAGAGCATCTGTTCTCTGGAGATTTTCAGCCTTGAATCACAAATGAAAGGAAGTTTGGATAGTTCGGATAAAGTTCAGATACTTATCTTAACATTGGGGTTGGCTGCTTAAACCAAATGAATACAATATACCACAGTTCATCTCCCAAAGACTCCACTTCGGTTGTGATTGTTGGCCAAATGTTCTCACACCAAACATTCACTATTCACTTATTAACTTACATCCCTTCCTACACAATAAACAAGGAATGGAATAAATACCTGAACTTTCTGCTTTATATTTATTATATCTATTAGAGATCAAATTAGTGTTCATTTGTTTTGCATATAGTACAAAACATGTTTATGTTTATCTTAGTTGTACAGTAATATTCCACTGAAATTTAAACATATCATCAAAGACATGAAAATCAAAACTGAACATATTTGGGTACAGATCTGTTTTTGATTTTAAATAAAAAATGACTCAATTAATTTTTGCACATCTATAAAACAGTTGGTTTTTAACCTAGACTAATTAAAAGAAACCAATAATCTATAAATTGAATTATTTGTCATGTTGCATTTTACTGTGATGCAGGAAGAGAACATCCTTCGCTCCCTTTTTTTCACTGTTTTGTTGAAGCTGGTCTATTTTTCGAAGGAATGCATAGAATATAAAGTCTCTGGAAAGAAACCTCATAGAATGTGGGATTAAATATATAGTAGAAATTAGAATTGAGTGAACTTACTTCATTTTGATCTGGAGAACACCTTAAACCCATATCCAAATACCTAGATACCTGATTGCTGAAAACTCAAAATTCATATCGTATAGCCTATTTCTTTGCTCTTTTTTTAAAACTTAATGTTCACTTAGTGGAAAATAGACATTTTTTTGTTTGCTTTTAAAACTAACTCATTACCTTACCTTACAAAATTAACTTTCTTTAAAAGAGCATTTTATATTTAAAATGAAAACTGAAGTTCTTGAACTTACGAAATATTCAAGCCTTAATGGATTTCTACATCTCTGAGTTCTATTGTCCTTTCTCTTGTGTTCTTTCCCACAAAACTCAGAGATACACTTGAAAATGTAGGACCTGGTGCCTGTTAATTTTGTGAGTCTAGAAAGCTTTTCCTTTTTGGTTCTCCAAAGCCTGAAAAAAAAAAAAAAAAGAAAATGCTTTCTGAAATAATGTAAAGCATTAGAATGACAGGCAGTGACATTATTCTATTCTAATTGAAGAGAAATGCCGAGTTGGGATCTAGTTGGTCCCTAATTATTCAGGGCCCCTGTTTAGAGCAGCCCCTCTTCTTTTTTTCTGACTGTGCTTCTGTCTAGCAAAAGGAAGCATGGAAAATTCAAGCAGAACCAAGGTAAAGAAGCACAGTGCAGGAAGGATGCAGCTTGAATCCACAAAGAAAGAAAAATACGAGGGATTCTTCGAACTAATGACATTTTTATGTGATTCTTACAAAGTACTTTTGAGAAAGTCAGGATTTAAAGAGTGAGAGATCTTGGCAGAGTCTATAAAGGGATTTGGGTCACTACAAGTGATGAATTTGTAACCTTTTGTGTTAAGGTTTTAAACCTTCTTTTAGTGATGACAAGAAAATTGTGATTAACCCTGCACTTGGGAAAGTTTTGTGGCTACATTTGATGGAGAGGTGGTTCTTTGATTTTAGGGCGCATCCATCTTGAAAGAGTAAGGATTAGGGGAATATCACAGATGTTCCTTGAGGAAAAATCTTTAGACTACAGCTGGAAAGGACCTGAGTCAATTATCCCAAGATAATCAGAATTGGTCTCTGCTCTGGAGTGCAAGCAGATGCAGATGAATTGCAAATCCTTAAAACCTAGATGAAGGCTGCGGGATACTATTATATTAGTGCCATTAGTCTTTTGGGTCTTTCCCTAATCAAAGAAGAGATCATTGGTGCAGTTCTGGTGTTTTTCTAGAGGAAGAAGCCATGCCCACCCTTTCATACTCCACATGGGTGATATTTGTAGGAGAGCACATTAAAGTGTCAGTTTATGTATCTTTTTATTCTCTCTCTCGGTAGAGAGATATTTGGATTTACAATGTAAGACCTCAGTTCACTTTCAATTCTGAAAAATTCTCAGCCATAGTTTATGTTATCTTCTAATTATCATAAAGTTATTACTATTATATTATATTTTCCTTTTTTCAATATACCGTATTTTCCAGTGTATTAGACGACTTTTGACACAAAAAACAAAACAAAACAAAAAAAAAGTTAATTGAAAATCGGGGGTTGTTTTATAGCCGAGTATATCCCGAAAAATGTTTCAATATGCCGCTAAACGAAAATTGTCTGAATATTGCCACAAAACGAATTTTCCAACTTGATCCTGCACCAATCACTGCAAGGTTGCTCGGACTGCCTCTCTAACTCAGCCAATCCTAGCAGGATTTTGATGTATGCAAATTAGACAATGTTTTGTACACGAATCTACACTGTCAAAAGCCTGCTCAAAGGGGCCAGAGTCAGAGAGGAAGTCTATTCCAGTATACCCTTTGAACCTTTGCTTGTTGTGATTGGCTCACTGTGGTACATGAGCCAGGAACACATGCAGCACTTGCAGCATAGGAAAGTTCTGTCTGATACAGCGAATATAGGCCTAAACCTATGTTTTAACTGCAAAATTAGTGGGTTGTCTTATATGCCTGGTTGTCTTATACGCCAGCAAATATGGTAATGCTTATCAGTTTTACTCCATACAATATGAAAGATGAAATAATGATTCTAACCAGATTTGTGTTTTATAAAAGAAAATTACTCATACTTACCCTAGTTTTTGCATGTTTTCTTTTTAGAAATAATTTCATGGGGCCCAGGAGATAGCATGGAGGTAAGGCGTTTGCCTTTCATGCAAAAGGTCATCGGTTCGAATCCCGGTGCCCCATATGGTCCCCCGTGCCTGCCAGGGGCAATTTCTGAGCATGGAGCCAGGAGTAACCCCTGAGCACTGCCGGGTGTGACCCAAAAATCACCAAAAAAAAAAAAAGAAATAATTTCATATTTTGTAGATAATCATTTTTGGTGTTTACTCACATTTATATTACATTTTATCTCTTTTTTTATATATTTTACTTTGCTTAAAATTATTTATAATTTTTTCCAGAATGGGAGATGCAAGAGTTAAGATCTGTATTTTTCAGGGGAAAAAATCATCTTTAATTAGTATAAAGTTAACTATGGGTTTTTCATAGATTGTCATTGTAAGTTAAAGTTCTCTACTCCTTCAGTTTCTTGATTATTTGATTATAAATGAATGCTAATTAGTATTTGTTTCTTGTTTTTTACTGAGATGATCATATATCTCATTCAGAAATCACTACTGGTAGGCAAGGAGAGGAGGCGGGGATGCCTGGACTTGAACCACCCTCCTTCCTGAATAGATTGTGTGCAAGGCAAACACCCCACTGCTATGCTATCTCTCTGACCCTTTTTGTTTTAATTGTTGTTAAAATTTTAGATGTTACATGTGGGCTAACACTGTAATAGTCAACAAATACCGAGAAGTAGTACCCAAAACACATGAAAGAAGAACAACACATACCCCGAACTAAACATTATACCACAAAGAAATCAACAACAACAGAAACAGCAGTATAGAGAGAACAGGTATGTAATCAGCCTTCTACCACAAAGACCCATAATATCCCCTTAGGAATCTTATACTGAAATACAGGTAAAGAATACCATGGGAAATCACTGACTCCAATGGAAACATCTCATAACAATATGTTTTAGTGCTTTAATCTTTATATATTTAAAATAACCTTTCATTTTTTATATTCACAGGCATTATTGAATACATAGGATGGACAAAACAAGATGGCACCACGGGGCTCAGTCACATGAGATACCATACCCAGGTTGCACTATGAGAATGTCCCGAGAAACCTCTTTAACATAAACTTTATCCCCAGGCTATACCTTCTTTTAGGACTTGAAGCACGCGACAAGCCAGACCACCGAAGTAGCAACAGCAACCTACAGACTGATACTACAGGCCATACTCATTGAACTCATTCAAGCAAACTAGAATTCCCTTTGGATAACCGACTATCCCTGCACCCCTCAACCCCATCCAGATTTCCCACCTTATTAAAACTCTTCACCCTCAATTCTTAATCCATTAGGCATCAAGACTGACTTTCTACCCCAACGAACCAGTACCCAGAACCCAAATGAAGGGACACCCACTCAAACTCACACCTCATCCCTCGCAAGAAGAGCCAACCATCTCCCCTGCTGAGTCAGGATGCGAGTCCCTCCTTACCAACTCTTCCTAATATGGACTGGTACTTGAAAATGGACTTATCTCTAAATGCACCCCCAAAGCAAGAACTCTCCCCATGACCTTCCTGCCGAGATTCTCTTACCAAACTGAAGAAGGTCAGGGGGCATGATGTAAAGGCGCCCGGGAACCCACACACCACAAGAAAATCCCAAAAGTCAATGGGGAAACCTATACCTCCATCATAAGTAATAGATCTGTACACAGTACCTCTTTACCTGCTTCCCCCCCCCCATAGTAAGATAGTCTATTGCACCGTTTTGTTCCTTCAATTAACTTGTTATTTTATTATTTTTATATATTTATGTGAGCACATATAGTTTTATTTCTATTCCTTATATTTTTTGGGAGTGCGACTTGTTGTGTTTTCTTCTCTTCCGACCCCCAAATGCACCAGCAATATAATGTAGCATCATTTCCCCCTGCAAAGACACTCTAAAAAAAGGGGGAAATCTTACGTATAGAAACGAGATCTCATCTACTAGGGATGAGATCTCATACTTGTTTATAATACAGGGACATCTCCCACCCTGAAAATATGTCATGTGGACCCAACTTAGACCCCAGGTGATTAGACATCATCTGTCCAGCCTTGAACCCTGGATCCCAAACATAGAAATGACACAGTTTTTCACAACTACAGGAAACAAATCCTGTCTGGGACATCCTTAATACTGCTGGGACACCATCAAGTGCCAGCTCTAATAGGATATGCTGACAACGAGGAAAATGGGAACAACTTGACCTAGAACAGGGCTACCCTACCCCACCATAGAAAGATAAGACAAAATCAGAAGACTTGTCACCCTTTGGTCCGTCCAAAGCAAAGATTGTGATCTACAGACGACAGGCTGATAGAATCATGACCAGACTGGATGTATCCTGTAACCAAAAAAAATTTTTTTAGATGGATTGACTCCAAAAATTGTTCTTCTGTGTCTCTGGCAATAATTTTTTTATCTTATAGAGGATTCTAGTAAGATTTTTGACAACCTATGCTCTGGCACTCAGTTTCTTTTTCTCTCTCATTAATGACTCATATATCAAGCAAAAATGAGAAGCTTCCAAAAAGGAAAATGAAATAGTATTTTTTTCTTATGCTATATAAACAGTCCACCAATGAACAGAAATAGATAAAAATATATATCACAACAATTTATATACATACTAATATTTCTAAAGTGTTAAGAAGTCATTATTCTATTTAAATAATATGACTACATCTTCCAACAGTTATATATAGTGGACAAATATTTTATGAAGCAGTCATGGAAATATTAGTTAAATGGCAGTTTACTTAAAGTTTTTGTTTGCCTAGGGCCAGAGTGATAGCACAGGCGGTAGGATGGTTGCCTTGCACTTGTCAGTCTTGGACTTGATCCTAGGATCCCATCTGGTCTCCCGAGCTTGTCAGGAGTAATTTCTGAACACAGAGCCAGGAGTAACCCTGGAACACCAGTAAGCAAGGCCCAAAAACCAAAAAAAAAAAAATTGCCTGTGGCATACTGTACTTTTAGAAATGTGAGAATATCCTTTCTAAAACCAATTACATCTTTATCCACATATCACTAAATATTGAGACACCTTTTGGGAGAGTTGAGAGAATTTGGGGCACTCCCAGTGGTTTAAGCATTTTGCCCCCTACTGTCACCCCAGTAGTACCTTTATTGGGGGGTTGAGAATTCACACATAGCTATGTTCAAGTTTACTCTTGGCTCTCTGCACAGGGATAACTCCTGAAGATACTCAAGCAATGCTATGTGGTGTCATGGATCTAACTGTAGGTTCAAAGCTCCTGAACTCCTGTTTATCTTTGGCCCATAATAAAATAGCTTTTTTAAAAACAGATTTATTTCCATATTTAATAAAGTAACTCAATGTACCTTTACATATTTTTGAAATGATAAAATCCAAAAGAGCTGTCAAATGGATTGGTATCTTGTAAATTATTTTAATGTTCATTTCACCCATTTACTATAATTGATATAGCAAGTCAAAACGGTACTCTCAAGAGTTAAATACAATAAGTTTCAAATAAAACATGGTAAGAACTTAATCTGTGTATATAATTATTAATAACACTCCATGGCAGCAAATCTATCATACTTACTACATAAAAGAAGCAAACGTAAATCCTGGCTTAAACATGAGTAATTCACATTCCACTTACTATAGAAAAGCAAGACTATTTTATATATATATTAATCACAATTACAATAATAGGTAAAATTTAATATTGTTTTGGGGTATAAATGTATAGTTTCCAATACTTTTAAAAGTTAAATTTTACAGGAATGCTTAAACATAGAAAGATGTTAACCCTTATTTAGGATAACCTGAAATTCAGTAAAGTATTTTTTAAGATACATGAATATATTTCAAATGTGATTATAATAAATTGTGAAATAATCACTTTACCTAGATTAATTACAAGCACAAATGCTTGCAATATAAATTTATTACACCTGAACTCATTGGTCTATAAGTGTACTTTAAAGTAATAGTGTAGCTATTTTGTTTGGTTCTCAAATAAAAGTTCTGGTAGATAACTAATCTCTGAGCCAAAAGCAAAACTAACCAAAAACATTGAATTAGTGTCACCTCTTTGATATAGGAGCATAAAATTTATCACAGAGAAGATATAATGACTCATCCTGTATTTTTACTTACTATTGACTCCTTTTTTTTAAATAGAAAAACAGTTAGCCAGAGGAAACACATGTCATAATCCCAGATAGAAATTTATTTTGACATTTGGGGCCAAAGTTGTAGCAGAGCAGTAGGGCATTTGCCTTGCACGCAGCTGACCTAGCATAGACCATGGTTTGCTCCCCTGCATTTCATATGGTCACCCAAACCAGGAGCAATTTCTGAACACAGAGACAGGAGTAACCCTTGAGCATCACTGGGTGTGGCTTAACCCTCCCCAAAAAAGAAATTTATTTTGACATTCATATGTATTTATATGCTAATTAATCTACTGTGTACTACACATCAGAGTAAGAATCATTAATTGTTTAATCAAAATAGACCCTCCAATTTCTGATAATAATCTGATGTCAGATTAATTTCAACAAAATTAGAGGCTGTAGACAAAAATATTAAATAAAAGAGAAATGAGTCATTGAAGTTGTGGAACAATGACCAAAAAGAAGAAAAAAAATCAAGAAGTAATGAGAGTCACATGTAATTAATTATCTCAGTGAGTTCATAGGACATGCTGTGCCTAAGCTTAGAGCCCCACAGAAAAGTAGCCGAATTCATGGTTGATTTGCTAAAGATTAGAAATAGAAATTAGAAGTTCAGAATATCTAAAAACTGAGGAATACATTTCTGCAGAGAAATTTCATAATTATTAAAAATTTGATAAATTTTCTCAAAATCATGTTTAATTATTGGTCATGAGTCCTGTCTACCAAAGATTAAAAATACCCTAAGAAATGTTTTAATGCCGGGGCCAGTGAGGTGGCGCTAGAGGTAAGGTGTCTACCTTGCAAGCACTAGCCAAGGAAGGACAGAAATTAGATCCCCCGGCATCCTATATGCCCCCCCAAGCCAGGGGCGATTTCTGAGCGCTTAGCCAGGAGTAACTCCTGAGCATCAAACGGGTGTGCCCCCCCAAAAAAAAAACAAAAAAATGTTTTAATGCCAAGAAATAAAAAAATGATGATTGTTACCATTACAGAGCCACCATAGGGGATGTATCTTCAAGAAAACTATGATTAGAAGGAAAGCAAATCCCAAGACAATACAAATAAATTATTTTTCAGAAAGGCTGGACAAGATAGCATTCCCCCAGCAGTGAACGAGAATTCCTTTATCGCCACATCCACACCAGCAGTGGTTGTTCTTTTTTTTTTTTTTTTTTTTGGTTTTTGGGCCACACCCGGTGACGCTCAGGGGTTACTCCTGGCTATTCGCTCATAAGTCGCTCCTGGCAGGCACAGGGGACCATATGGGAACCGGGGGATCGAACCGCGGTCCATCCTAGGTTAGCGCAGGCAAGGCAGGCACCTTACCTCCAGCGCCACCGCCCGGCCCCAGCAGTGGTTGTTCTTTGTGATGTGTTTCAGTCTCTGTGGCAAGAGATAGTATCTCATTGTTGTTTTGATTTGCATCTCCCTGATTAGTGACATGAGCATTTTTTTCATGTGCCTTTTGCCCATCTGTATAACTTCTTTGAGGAAATGTCTGTTCATTTCTTCTCCCCATTATTTGATGGGGTTAGATGTTATTTTCTTGTTAAGTTCTGTCAGTATCTAGTGTGACTTAGATATTAGCCCTTATGTGCTGGGTATTGACTGAATTGTTTCTCGAATTATGTGGGTGACCTTTATACCATAGTCACTGTTTCCTTTGAATTGAATAAACTTCTCAGTTTGATGTAATCCCATTTGTTTATTTCTTCTTACACTTATTTGGGCAGTGGACAGTGGTTGACACTTATTTGAACATCTTCCCCCTTGAAGATGTCTTTAGTTTCAATGTCATGAAGTGTTCAAAATGGATTGAATACCTTGATATAATACCTGAAACTATAGGTCTATAAAAGAAAACATTGGAAAAAAACTCCATGACATTGAGATTAAAGACATGTTTTATTTTACATACCTTATAGTTTCAGGTCTGATATCAATGTCTTTAATCCGTTTTGATTTGACCTTAATTCATGGTATTAGATATAGGTCTGTGTTAGTTTTTTTGCATGTGGCTGATCAGTTGTCTCAGCACCACTTGTTGAAAAGGCTTTCCATGCTCCATTTTGTGTTCCTTGCCCTTTGTTAAAGATTAATTGACTGTATGTCTTGGGATATTCTCTGAACATTCAGATCTATTCATTAGAGGATTTGTCTTTCTCTGGTACCATGATGCTTTAATAAAGATTGCTTTGTAGAACAATTTAAAGTTGAGGAAAGTGATGCCTTCCTATCCTTTCCTCCCTATTCTTACTTTAGCTGTTCTAGGGCGGTGGTCGGCAACCTGCGGCTCGCGAGCCACATGTGGCTCTTTAAACTTTTAATTTGGCTCTTCTGTGTTTTCTGTGTTCCGGGTGGCTACTCCAGGAATCAGGACTGCTCATAGGCTGTCAGTGCTCACCCGGAGTGCAGCCCCTTGGGGCGGCTCCGCCCAGCTCCAGTCGAGTCATGTGGTATGGGGGGCGTGACTTTCTGTCTGGCACCGCCATTGAGGCAGCATTTTTTTTTTTTTTTGGTTTTTGGGTCACACCTGGCAGCGCTCAGGGGATATTCCTGATTCCACGCTAAGAAATTGCTCCTGGCTGGTACGGGGGACCATATGTGGCACCGGGATTCGAACCGATGACCTTTTGCATGAAAGGCAAACGCTCTACCTCCATGCTATCTCCCGGGCCCCTGAGGCAACATTTTCTCTACACTACAGACTGAGGAGCAACAGAGGAGAGAGCCGTGTGTGGGTCAGTTGCTGCATCTTGATGCTTGGTGAGTCACTGTCCAGCCTGGACTCCGCCCATCCCCACACCTGTAGGACAGTATTTGTATTGGGGCCCTGTGAGCCAGAGCTTCATGCATTTTTTGGGGGGGCACACCCAGTGATGCTCAGGGGTTACTACTGGCTATTTGCTCAGAAGTCGCTCCTGGCAGGCACGGGGGACCATATGGGAACCGGGGGATCTAACCGTGGTCCGTCCTAGGCAAGGCAGCAGGCACC
>PVKC010001092.1:0-54393 GCA_004027635.1 Crocidura indochinensis
AAAAAAAAAAAAAAAAAAAAAAAAAAAAGAAAAAGAAAAAGAAAAAAGAAAAGTAAACTATGAAGTCTGCCCGGTATGTCCCCAAACTATTCCAAAATCTTTCTTTTTACCAATCTTTATGTCTTTCTTTAGTTACATTCAGAACTATGTTTCTAATTTTAATTAGTTGTCTTTTCAAATATTTAGGTTGTTCTAATTTTTATCCTTTATTATTATTTTTAGATTCTGTTTTCCTTCCATTTTATTGTTACTGCAATTATCAGGAGTTGCACACATGCTAGGCTATCATTCTTGTGCATGTGTAACTGTGATCTTCAGGTGTCACACATCATGTAATATCACATTGCACAATTAGTTATGGTGCGGTGCTGCATTGTGGTTTGCATCATTCATCTGTGATGTTTGAAGATGCTTACTGGGGTGATCATTATTTTTCACTGTTGCTTTGGGGCCACACCCAGTGGTGCTCAGAAATTACACCTGGCTCTGCATTCAGAGATCTTTTGGGTATTTTTCTGGGAAACATAAGGAGTTTCCTGAATTGAACCAAGTTCAGTTGCATGCAAGATAACCATATTATCTTCTGTACTACCTGTTTGACCCCAAGGGTGAGAACTCTTAGGAAAAAAAAACACAAATAATCACTGTGATATTCATGAATGATTGCTTAGGTATACACACCCAGGCTTTCCATAGAACACACAGCAGCTTCCTGGTTGTACTGCTCATATAGTTATTTATAATTTTAGAGC
Organism: Crocidura indochinensis; assembly: GCA_004027635.1. Lineage (NCBI taxonomy): Eukaryota > Metazoa > Chordata > Mammalia > Eulipotyphla > Soricidae > Crocidura > Crocidura indochinensis. The sequence continues at coordinate 753 of PVKC010001092.1, forward strand.
TAGTCAGAAGTTATGCCTTTTTGGGTGATACTTAAACACATCTGACTGTAGTGTCCTCAAAAATCATATATACCTTCGTGGATCACCATGAAGAGCTGCAAAGATTCAAACAACAGAGTTGTTTTTCAGATGCTGTTCCTGGGACAGTGTTGATTGTGGACATTTGTATTTGTGACCATCTGCTTGCAAACCAAGCACTTTAAACTCTTGTGCAATACTGTGAACCAGATTTTCAATTTTGAGTCCTTAATCTTTGTCTTCATAACTGTGTTTAATTGAAAAATGATATGCATCCTTAATTTAGAGCAGATAAAATATTTAGTGATAACAGCATATTTTAGATTAGATATAAAACAAATGCATCTTTAATTTTAATAATGTGTTTTTATATAGCACAAAGCTATATTGTTGCATTTTTACCTAAACAAATTTTTATTTTTAAGTGAACCTAGATTTATAATTAATATCTTCGCAAAATAATATAGTTAATAAATTCTTCTTATTAAAACTTAGTAGAACTTTTGATTTTCTCAAAAGAAAGTAAATGACTTAAGCAGCACATTCAAAGAGATGCCTGATCATAAATTTCTACAATATTTATGTCATATGTTAAGCTTCTCTCAAGTGTGGAATTTCAATCCAATCAATTTGGATTCACACAAGTAATATTATATTGCCTAAAATAATTCTTTTTGAACTCTATTTTATTACTCTGTTAAATCTAGCTCTAAAGTTTCAAGTAACAAAGATGTCACTGAGAATGCTCATTTCTAGAAATATTTATTAAGTATTTAACTTCTTTTTTCTTTTAAACAATTTTACTTGTTTATGAAATCTCATACTCTTATGGCTAGAGTATGTTAGATCAGCATAAGTAACCACAATTTGGGATATTGCTTTAATACTTGTCACAAAAATTTTGTTATTTTAGGCAGTTATTTTACACTTTTTAAATAGCATGAACTAATCATATTAGTAAACATGTAGAATTTATACCTGATATTATATATGCAGCATATGCATGCTTCAAACAATTTTACTTCATTTTCTTTTGATTGAAGTAATATAATTTATTGTGATGTTATTTTTTTATTGGTTTAAAAAATTACTGCATGATCAGGAACTCCAAAATGTCTAAAACTCTCTAGTACTGTCCTTTTTTGTTTGTTTTTGGGCCTCATCCAATGACACTCAGGGATTTTTTCTGACTATGCACTCAGAAATCACTCCTGGCTTGGGGAACCATATGGAAGGTCGGGGAATAGAATCGCTGTCTGTCCTAGGCTAGCACGGGCAAGGCAGATAGATGTCTTACCACTTGCGTCACTGCTCTGGCCCTTCTAGTACTGACATCTTTCCCTTCCTCACACCTCTACATCCTATTTTAACCACTGTTCTGTTGTAGGACTTCTCGTCTATTTTCAAAAATAATAAAATAATTAGCTGTTTGGTCCTCACCCTACAACTTATTAGACATAATATGTCACCATCTAGTTCTCTTCAAGTTATAATAAATGCACAAAAGTATCCTTCCTGATTGTTGAATAGTTTTCAGTTGTCCAATAGCTCTTATTGGACATTTGGGTTACTTCCAGTTCTTGCAATTGTAAATAGCTCTTCAGTGAACAGAGTAGTACATTCATCATTTCAAATTATAGTTGCTATTTTCATGGGACAGATGCCAGGAAATATATCATATGGTAATTTTACTCTTAATTGTTTTGGACGTCTTTATGCTGTTTTTCACAGAGGCTAAACCAGATGCCATTATTAAAATTGACTGAGGGTTCCTTTATCAATATATCCCAGCTGTGACTGATTTTTCCTTTTGGCACACCCAGTTGTGCTCAGCTTACTTTTGGATCTACATTCAGGGATCATACTTTGTAAGCTTGGGGAACCATAGGGAATGCAGTGTATGAAACCCAGGTTAGCTTCATACACAGCAAGGCCCTACCAGCTGCACTATTTCTCCAGCCTGTTTATAAGCATTTTATTTGTGCTAAAGCTATATCTCATTATTCTTTTGATTAATAGTTTCTTTATAATAAATGATGGTAAAAACTTTTTTATGTCTATTTACCCTCTTTATGTCTTGTTTAGGGAAATGTCTACCTTTAGTGTTATTGGGGGAAAAAAAAGGCTATAATCCGTATTAAGACATAATTTTAAGTGACCTGAGAGATAGTATGCAAATAGGGCAATAACTTTGCATATAGTGTCCTGGGTTTGATCTCTTGTGCCCCAGTTGGTTTTCCATCATTACCAGGAGTGATTCGAGTTACATAACAGAAGTAATATCTGAGCACCTCTGATTCATACTGATGAATAAGTTATATCATCATAATTCATAATTTGGGGAAAATAAATAGCACAATGTGCTCTGAGAATGAAGTGCCCCGTTGTGACCTACATTCCTGACTTAAAGGAAAAGCAAAGAAACTTAATGTTGCACAGATGAAGTAAGGGGTGGGGTATTCTTTTTATGATTGAAACATAACTACAAACATGTTTGTAATCACAGTGCTTAAGTAAAGATATTATGAAAAAATAACTCAGTACTGACTTAAGATCAGGTCTATACATTCTAATCCATGGGCCCAGAGCAATGAAACACTTTATAAATGTTCTCCACTTCTTAAGCATGAACACTGGGCTTACCCCTTGCCTTCTTTGGGAGTCATTAACCTTTACTAATCCTCCTGTCCTTCTGTCTGTAGAGAGCCCATATTCTTCTTAAACTTAGTGTTTCCACCGAAAAAATATTTTTTTCTGTCTTTTACTATCTGTTCTCTTCTGTAGAGAAATACAAAGAATTTGAGCCTCTATATAAATTAGGACTGAGTTTTCTTTTGTGATAAAGAGTTTACCAGACTAGAAGCTTGATTCCCAGAAATGAAGATGGGAAGATCAGTTCCAGGTCTCACAGATTAAAGGTTTTTAAATGTACTCTGATAGCAGCTTTGGTGGGGCTACCAGGAATGCAGTGTACATACTATGTTTTTATCTCACGCAAAGTTCTTGACTTTGCCACTCACCCAGTCAGCAACATAAATGGAATCCTACAATTAAATAAAGATATGTGTTATATATGTATAGATACTATTACTTTATAATAAAGAAGCCAAAAGAAAAAACATGATTAAAGAACAGATTCTTTACTAAATGTTGTTGGAGAAAATAGTTGCATACAAAATAATAAAACTAGAGCACTCTTGCATGCCAAGTTCATTTGTGAATTAAGGACTTGGATGTTGACCAAAACCATAACATATATTGTGGGAAATGGGCAAAATAATCTATAATATATACTTCATGGTGTGCTCAGGAGGTTTAACTACAAATATAAGGCCAATAAAAGCCAAATAAAAAAATAAATAAGTGGGATCACACCAAGTTAAATGCTTCTATATAATTAAGGAAATCATCATTGAAATATTAGCTCCCCTACTAAGTGGAATAAACTATTCACATATAACATATTTCAATCGAGCTAATAACCAAACTAGGAAATAAAGAGTTGAGAAAATTAATATCCCTATCAAACAATTATATTGAAGTGTTGTAAATACTCTGTACATACCTGCAATAACAATGAAAAACACACATGAAAATAAATTATTATAGGTACATTTCATGAAGAAAATGCAAGTCATAAAATAATTTGCATTTACGTAATCTGACAAAATGTTGAGTCAAAAGATAATAATCAAAAAAGTCAGATATGTAAAGGAAAGAAACTCTCATTTACACTAATTAAAATAGAAAATGGCTCAAACTTTAAGATTTAAAATTACGAGATATAACTGAAAGTTTGGATCCTCTGCAGAGATCTTCAATCTACAGCCTGCGAACCACATACTGTATTTGTTCTGTTTTTGTTTCTTGACTTCAAAATAAGATATATGTAGCATGCATAGGAATTTGTTCATAGTTTTTTGTTTTTACTATAGTCCGGCCTCCAACGATCTGAGGGACAGTGAACTGGCCCCCTGTTTAAAAATTTTGAGGACCCTTGCTCTACAGTTCTAGGATCAATTAGAGTAACATCAGGATGGGTTAATGAATTGGTGGTGGTGTTAAGAATAAAAGCAGGAAGGGAACACTAAAGCGATAGGCATGATATCCTATCAATAACAGTATTATAAACCACAGAGTCTAAACAAAAGATAGGCAGAAAGGTGGCAGGGAAATGGGGTCTTGATGAGGAACAGAGATATGTGGAAAGAACTAGTTTTAAAACATTGTATTACTGGGGCTGGAGTGGAGTTGCAAGCAGTAGGGCATTTGCCTTGCACTCTCTAAACTAGGATGGACAGCAGTTAGATCCCCCAACGTCCCATAGGGTCCCCTAAGCCAGAAGCAATTCCTGAGCACATAGCCATGGTAACACCTGAGCACCACTGGGTGTGGCCCAAAAAACAAACAACAAACCAAAACAAAACAAAAGGAACATTACATTACTGAAATCCAGTCATTAATAACTTTGAAGTTCATGCCAACTTCCTTTTGCATCTCTCATCATAAGAAAAGTCACAAGTAGTAATAAAATCAGTTTGTTTCTACAGCAATAATATTTTAACTAGTCTAGATACAACACTATATGAATAAAGAAAATTGTTTAAAGGAATAAAGTAAGCTATTAAGAGTTAGTTGATTTAATAATCAATTTTGAAGATACTTAATGCATTTTGTAAATTGTGAGAAAAATGTTTTTATCACTTAAATTTGTACAAATATTAAAGTTACCACATGAAAAATATTGTCCAAGTTTAAGTAGAAAAATGTACTGCATTCAGCAGAATACCAATGTAACATATGAAGATTGATTAGAGTCAGATATTTTACTGTGCTGATCATAGGCTCTCAGACTTTGTAAACGGTTTTAGAATAGGTTAATAAATGAGTAACACTGATTGCCCTGTAAAATATGATAGATAATAATGCTTCACCCATTATATTTAAGTATATAATCTTTGGGTCAATGTATTCCATTCTGTAAGACTGAAATCATAGATCATTGCAGGAGAATAGCAACTATATTCTTGTAGATTGATTTGTTTCTTTTATTTTGCTTTGAATAGATAAGTAGTAGAAACTGAGTATTATAGATGGGATAACTAGAAGTTTACTGTGATAGCCCACTTTCATCACATTATTTGGCTATTATCATCAGTCATTTACGAAAATAGAGCCAGAGACTGAGGAAGTTAGGAATCACTTAGCTTTAATGGAAAGGATACTCCCTTTGGGGGAAAGGAGTTGAAAGGAGTGGGAGGAAGTAGGAGGAATCAAGAGAGGAAGGATTACTTTTACACTGTTAGATTAATGAATATCACCTGTAAGACAGTCCTGGAATCAAAAGCTAATGGACAAGAAGTGGGAGTAATTGATTCAAATGCTATTGAACCTGTAAAATGATCAGGAATACTCAGGGGTACATTTCAAGTTATAGCTTATTGGCCATTTGCGCCATTAAAAATATTCGTTAGTTGTTGAAAGATGTGCTTTTTAGGATCTTCGATATTGTTAAATATCACATTAGCATCTTTAGTAGCCAGCATCACACAATTTGTTATCTGTTTCAGTAAACAACATTTTTGTGTATAATTTGATACTTCAGACATACTCCTAGTAAGTTGTTAATCTATATACATGAATTGTATTTAGTTAAAACACTCAAGATTATTTTAAGAAACAAACATTCAAGTAGAACCAAAATCAATAATATGTAAAAGAAATGCATAGGTCAAATTTTATGATGCTTGTATAGCTTCTTTTGATAAAGATGATGATTGGTTTTGTTACTTTCTTCAATATGGTAAATACAGCTGGGGCAGAAGAGGTGGCAGAAACAGTAAGGTGTCTGCTTTGCCAGTGCTAGCGTAGGGAGGGATCACAGGTAGATCTCCCAGCATCCAATATGGTCCCAAGCCAGGAGTGATTTCTGAGAGCATAGCTAGGCGTAACCCCTGAGTGTCACTGGATGTGACCTCCCCAGCAAAAAAAGAAAAAAGAAAGAAAAATACAGCAATTCAAATCTCACTTGACATTGATGTATTTCATATAATGGGGAATGAGGCTCCAAATTTTTCTCAGAGGTTCCAGATAAACTCCTGATGGTATTTGGCCAGTTAAGTAGAGTGGTTCAATGCAAAATATAGAGTTGTTTTTCGTCTCAAGCACTGTATGTAGTGTTAGGGATCATCAGAACTATCCTAATAATATTCAAGGATCTTATGGCCTGTGTGTTTCTGGACCCATGAGGTACTAGGCTTATCTATGCAAAAATTATACCATGGCTACTTATTATATACAAGATATGTGTAAATGCTTATTATATAGTATATATAAATTTATGTATTATATATCTTCACTACTTCTCCAGAGTAATTTAAATTGCTCTAATTTTGAAAATAATCACAATTTGTTAGGCCTCTCATCTAGTATAATTTTGACTTTGGCATATATTTGAATGTAGAGTTGAAACTATAACACTTCTAGAAAAGCTTTTATTGGGGGGTGGAGTGGTGGCGTAAGCGGTAGAGTGGTTTGACTTGCAGGTGTTAACAGGACAGACCATGGTTTGATCTCCTGTCGTCCAATATGGTTCCCCAAGCCAGAAGCGATTTTTGAGCTCATAGCTAGTAGTAATTCCTGAGCATCCCAGGTGTGGTCCAAAAAAGAAAAAAAAATATTAGGGATACAGGCAAATGCTCAAGAGAGCTCAAGGGCTCTTCCAGCTCAATGTTTGAGGGTCTCTGAGGGCAGAGTTCAGGGACCATGTGGTTCTACAGATCAAACTATGAGTTCTTAAATGTAAAAGATGTATCTGCCTGATTTTCTTTGCTACATAATTTTATAAGAAATCGAAGGTTATAGAATTAAAATCTAAGATTAAAGCATATAAAAATTTATAACTAAGAAGAATTAAATTTACATCACTTCAAAATACAACTAATAAATGGTCTTTGAAAATCAACTACGTATTACAATATAATTTTTGGTTGAATAAACACAAATATTAATATTTTAGTTAAAACTTTGTGATTCTCTAGTCAAGTGAATTTTCAATGTTATTGTACAGTCTTTTTTTTTTAACTTGGGTTTGTTTTTATTGTAGTTTGTTTGGTTTGGGGCCACATGTGGTAGTGCTCTGAGTATATTTCTGTCTCTATGCTCATGGATCAATTTTGACAGGACTCAGGAGACCTTATGTGGTGGCAGAAGTTAAATCCAGGTTGGCTACAAGCAAGCCTTACTTGCTGTAGTCTCCTTCTGGTCCCAGAGCATTTTTTTAAATTACTGTCTTTTGAAATGTCTGTTTTGTTTTCTATTTCAGAATATTTATTTCTCTCTCTCTCTCTCTCTTTCTCTCTCTCTCTCTCTCTCTCTCCCTCTGTGTGTGTGTGTGTGTGTGTGTGTGTGTGTGTGTTTCATTTACTAGAAGTGGACTTTAGAGAGAAAAAAAGAAAAGGGATTTTCCTTCTACATTTTATTTTTCTGATTTACAAACGTGTAATGCAATATTATCAGGAGAAAGACAAAATTAATTAATATCATATGCTTCTCCTACATACACAAAATATAGCCAGAAAAACTACGTAATTTCTATAAAGTTACCCACGTCATCAGTTTAATTACCACCCTAAGGCAAGGACAAAGATATTGGATTAAAAATTTCTAATTATAGGTAACCAGAAATGGGAAAGTAAACATAAATCTTAGATTTCATTTGCCGTCTTTTGTATTGAATGACCAATAATTTATATATGAATAAATGGCTGGTTATGCAGCTCATTTGTTCTTTATTTACTTAGGATATTTTCCCTTTAGGAACAAGAGTTTCATATTTCTCCTGAATATGAATTTAGAGAAAATTTTAAAATATGTATTTTCATAGATATTTATATCTATATTTAAATATATAGATTATATATAGAAATATTTATGGCATATATGGACATTAATATAGATTATTCAGACATAGAAATAGCTATAGCTAAGAGATAAAACTATATATAGATAGATAAAGATGTTGATATAGATATATCTATGTAAGATATAGATATAATATAAAGATGTAGATATAGATATATATATACCTTTGTGGACAACCATACAGTAGTATTATTTGTTGTGCAAAAGCTTTTAATTTTGATTAAGTCTAATTTACAGTAATTTAGTGTTAGTTTCCATTTTATATGTCTTTTACAAGTAGTCATAAACAAAAGGTTTAGCCCTTTGCACAACACTAAGAATTGAATAGTTTTGTTCCTTACTTTTATAAAATTATCTATTTTGAGTGTATTTTAAATTATGCAAATGTTTAACTGTGTGATGTTGCTTCAGAATATTTCATAGTTTAAGTGTCCATTGTTAAATGAATGGATATTAATAAACTATATACATTTTTCCCTCTTTTTTGGTTTTGGGTTTCTGGGCCACACCAGGTGATGCTCAGGGACTACTCCTGGCTATGCACTCAGAAATCGCTCCTGACTTGGGGAACCATATGGGACACCGGGGGATCAAAGTGTGGTCTGCCCTAAGCTAGTGCTTGTGCCACCACTCCAACCCTGAAATATGTAATTTTTAATGAATAGTCTTGGCAACCTTTACACCCTTTTAAAAAATATATATCATCTGTAGATTTTGATAGCCTATTTCTGAGATTTCAATGCTATTGATTTATATATGTCTTTTGTTAACCTACAACTACACATTATTTTTTTTAATCAACAGTGGCCTTGCAATTAATGTAATGCAAGGTAACTAAAAACTGAATGTGCTTCAAGAAAATTAACTTTCAGTATAACTTTAACTTTGGGTATTCATTGAAAATTTACAAGAAAATGGCTATTGAAATTTTAATAGACTTAATTAATGTGTTGGTCATTTTGTATACTTGTATATACAATGTGTACATCTCAATAATAATGTTTTTCAAATCATGAATATGCCTCTTTGTTTATTTTGTTTTTATAGTATTTACTTCAGAAATGTTTTGTGGTTTTCAGAAAGCAATTTTTTTATTTGTTGGTTAAATTTAATAATGTTTCATTATTTTGAATCATGTGTAAACATTATTTTAAGACTTTGTTTAGTAAATCAAAAGTCTATGCTTTCTCAGAGAAAATTTTTATTTAATTTCCTGTAAATGCACCATTAAATATTTGTTTCTTAGAATGTTTCATAAATATTTTAATAGAAATGTAGGGCATTTAAATTATGTGGCAACTTTGTTAGTGTATTTTCCATTCTTGAGATTTTTTCTATATGAAATTTACTACATTTTACTACAAATTATTGGTAAACTTTGACAATAGGATATCAGATTTCTTTTTTAAACTAATTTCTTGAAACACTGCTATTACAAATATAATTGTAGTTGGGTTTCAATCATAAAAAGAACACCTCTCTTCACCCGTGAAACCTTCCCTTGATAAATGTCCCCATCACTTCCCTCCCTCACCCTCCGCTTGTATTCAGGACAGGCTTTCTACACCCCTCACTCATTGACATTGTTATGATAGTTCTCAGAATAGCTATTTCTCTAACTGCACTCACCAGTCTTTGTGGTGAGCTTCATGTCTGGAGCCAGTCCTTCAGGCCCTCAACACTGTGAATTATTTAACATGTCTATAACTTTTCTTAAAAGATATTCTGTATGTGTCTCTCTCTCCTTCTGAGTAATTTCACTCAACATAATAGATTCCATGTACATCCATGTATAGGAAACTTTCATGATATCATCTCTCCAGACAGCTGCATAATATTCCATTGTGTGTAAGTACCACAGTTTCTTTAGCTATTTATTTGTTGAAGGGCATCTTGATTGTTTCTAGAGCCTGGCTTTTGTAAATAGCCAAAATATAGGTGAAGATAGGTGTAAGCAAGGGATTTTTGTATTAGATTTTTGTGTTTCTAGGGTTTATACCTAGGAATGGTATAGCTAGATCAAATGGGAACTCAATTTCCAAAATTTTAAGGAATCTCCATTTAATTTTCCATAAGGACTGGACAAGACAACATTCCCACCAGCAGTGAATGAGAGTTCCTTTCTCTCCACATCCCCGCCAGTGCTGATTGTTCTTGTCCTTTGTGATGTGTGCCAGTCTCTGTGGTGTAAGATGGTACTTCATTTTTGCTTTGATTTGCATCTCCCTGATGATTAGTGATGTGGAGCATATTTGCATATGTCTTTTGGCCATTTATATTTATTCTTTAAGAAATTGTCTGTTTGGGGGGCCAGGAGGTGGTACTGTAGGTAAGGTGCCTGCCTTGCCTGTGTTAACCTAGGATGGACCACGGTTCGATCCCCAGATGGTCCCCCATGCCTGCCAGGAGCGACTTCTGAGTGAATAGCCAGGAGTAAAAAACAAAACAAAATAAGAAATTGTTCATTTCTTTTCCCCATTTTTATGGAGTTATATTTTTTTCCTGTTAAGTTCTGTCAGTATCTTGTAAATCTTAGATATTAGTCCCATATCTGATGGGTATTGGGTGAATAACTTCTCCCATTCTGTATGTGGCTTTTGTATCTGAAGCATTATTTCCTTTGAGGTGCAGAAGCTTCTCAATTTTATATTGTCCCATTTGTCATTCTCTACTTCTACTTGTTTGGAGAGTTCTGTTCCTTCCTTGAACATGCCTTTACTTTCAATGTCCTGGTGTGTTTTATCATGTGTTGTTCTATATACCTTATGGTTTCAGGACTGATATTCATAGCTTTAATGCATTTGCATTTGATCTTGGTGCATGGTGCTAACCGCAGGTCTGTGTTTTTTTTTTTTTTTGCAAATGACTGACCAGTTGTGCCAACACCACTTGTTGTAGAGGCGTTCTTTGCTCAATTTTGAATTTCTTGCCTCATTAGCAAAGATAAATTTATTGTATGCCTGGGATGCATTCTCTGAATACTTATTCCACTGATTTGGGGGTTCTTTAATCCAATACCATGCTGTTTTAATGACTATTGATTTGAAATACAATTTAAAGTTGGAGAGAGTTATTTCCTCACATATTCCTTTTCCTAAATGTTGATCTAGCTATCCCTGGGAGTTTATTGTTCCAGAACAATTTCAAGTGTGTTTAATATACTTCTTTGAAGAATTATATAAGTATCCATAGAGGTATTGCATTAAATCTGTATAATGTTTTTAGGAATATTGCCATTTTAATGATGTTAATCCTCCCAATTCATGAGAAGGGTATATGCCTCCATTTCCACATATCCTCTTTTTTTCATGAAGCAGGCTTTTGTAGATTTCTTTGTGTAAGTCATTCACATCTTTTGTTAAGTTGACTCCAGGTAACTTGAGATTGTTTGACACTAATGTAAATGATATTGTATTTTTATACCCATTTCTTCTCTATCATTATTGGTGTATAAGAAGGCCATTGATATTTGTGTTAGTTTTGTATCCTGCCACTTTGCTATATGAGTTTGTTTCTAGAAAATTTTTCGTAGAGTCTTTAGGATTTTCTAAATACGGTATCATGTCATTTGCAAACAGTGAGATCTTGACTTCTTCCTTTCGTATCTGGATGCTGTTGATATCATTTTTTTGCCTAATCGCTATGGCAAGGTCTTCCAGCACTATGTTGAATAGGAGTGGTGAGAGAGGGCAACCTTGTCTTGTACTAGATTTTAGAGGAAAATCATTTAGTTTATCTCCATTGATAATATTTGCCGTTGGCTTCTGGTACATTGTTTCTATTACATTGAGAAAAGTTCCTTCTATTCCCATCTTGATGAAAGTTTTTATTAAGAATGGGTGTTTGACCTTATCAAATTCTTTCTCTGTATCTATTGATATGATAATATGATTTTTATTTTTATTTTTGTTGATATGGTGTATTATGTTGATTGATTTACAAATGTCAAACCATCCTTGCATTCCTGGGATGAAACCTACTTTATTTCTTTATTGTAGTGAATGATCTTGATGATGCAGTAGAAACTATTTGCCAGGATTTTGTTGAGGATCTTTGCATCTATGTTCATCAGGAATATTAGTCTGTAGTTTTTTTTTGGGGGGGGTGATTTTTTTGTTTGTTTGTTTGTTTTGGGTTTTGGTTTAGACCTGGCAGCGTTCAGGAGTTATTACTGGTTTTACACTCAGAAATCGCCCCTGGCAGACACAGGGGACCATAAAGGATGCCAGATTTGAATCACCTTCCTTCTGCATGAAAAGCAGACGTCTTACCTCCAGGCTATCTCTCCAACCCCTGTAGTTTTCTTTTTTGCAGCAACTCTTAGACAATTTACATTAGTGTCTGATTTTGGTATCAAGATGATTCTTGCTTCGTAAAAACTGTTTGCGAGTGTTCCCGATTCTTCAATTTAATGAAAGAGCCTGAAGAGGATTGGTAGTTCCTCTTGAAAGGTTTGAAAGAATTGTTAGTGAATCCATCTGGCCCTAGGCTTTTGTTTTTGACTCTTGATGACCATTTTAATTTCCTCAATAGTGATGTGTCTGTTCAAATATGCAAGATTTGGTTTAACCATGGAATATTATAAGAGTCGATGAATTAATCCACTTTCTCCAAGTTTTCATAGAATTTCTCAAAAAAGTCTTTGGTTACCCTTTGAATCTCTGCAGTATCTATGGTGATCTTTCCCTTTTAATTCCTAATCCGGTGTATTAGATTTCTTTCTGTTTCTTTGTGAGTTTTGTTAGTGTTTTATCGATCTTGTTTATTTTTTCAAAGAACCAACTCTTGTTTTTATTGATCTTTTGAATTGTTTTTTTTGGGTTTCCATTTCATTGTTTCCTGCTCTAAGTTTTATTATTTTCCTCTGCCTACCTATTTTTTGTTTCTTTTGTTGGTCATTTTCTAGTTCTAAAAGCTGCTCATTAAGCTTTTAATAGAGGCCCCACTTTCTTTCTGATGTGTGCTTGCAAGACTATAAATTTTTCCCTTAGTACTTCTTTTATTGTGTCCCATAAATTCTGATATTTTGTGTCTTCATTGTCATTTTCTTTGATTTTCTTTTTTATTTAATCTCTGATCCACTGGTTGTTCAGTAGTGGACTGTTTAGTTTCCGAATATTAAAGCTTTTTTTCTGTGTTTCTTCGTAGTTCACATCTAATTTCAGTGCCTTGTGGTCTGTGAAGGTATTTTATACAATTTCTATCCTCTTAACTTTATGGAGATATGCTTTATGGGCCAGCTTGTGTTCTATCCTGGAGAATTACCCATTTTCATTGGAGAAGAATGTATATCCAGTTTTCTTGGAATGTAGCATCCTATCTCTCTCTCTCCCTCTCTCTCTCTCTCTCTCTCTCTCTATATATATATATATATATATATATATATATATATATATAATATATATCGCACTATTATTGTGCTGGTTTTGAGATATTCTTTCAGGTTTGTCAAGAGTTGTATTAATTACTTGTAGCTCCATCATTGGGTGCATATATGTTTAAGAGTGTGATTTCTTCTTGTTTAACATATCGTTTGATTAGTCCAAAATGATCGTCATTTTCCTTATAACTTTTCTGAGTTTACAGTTTGTTTTAATCTGATATTAATATAGCCACTCCAGCATTTTTAAGAGTGTTGTCAGCTTGGATTATTTTCCTCCAGCCTTTGATTTTGAGTCTATGCTTGTTTTGATTAGATGTGTTTCTCATAGGCAGCAAAACTTTGGATTCAGCTTTCTGATTCATTTTGCAACTCGAGTCTCTTAAAAGGTGCATTTTGTCCACTAACATTGAGAGATATCATTGTCATGGGATTTAGTGTCATCTTAGTGTAGAAGTTTGGTGTTTCTGTTGGTCTTTCTTTCCTTAAAGATAAGTGTACCTTGAATGATCTCCTTCTTACTCATTAGTCATCTCACAGTTTTATAACCACGATTCTCTCCCTTATCTCCTCCTTAAACAGGAAGCAGTCATCACATTAGAAACATGAATTGTTTTCTTCAAGATAGATGTTTCATCCAAGAAAAAGATGGGTAAGACCAGAAAAAAAGTACTGCAAATATTTCTATCATTTTCTTTCACAAAAGAATGTTCAATTAAAAACAGAACATTCTGGTCATAGTGAGGGAAACATTTAATTTGAATTCATTGTATAACTTTATTACAAAAATATAAAAGAGTTGATCATTTTTGTTAATTCATGAGATATACTTCATTATGTTTAAAAAATTAAAAGAAAATAAAAATTGAGGAATTTTGAAAGTTATTATCCACATGTTTTTACAAAATGTTTTTAAAAAATAATAGTGGTTACTAAAAATGTTATGCATACCATTTTAGTACACTTAGTAATATGAGATCATTTATTTTTACATATCATAATATAAAGAATGTTGAAATTGATTCTTTGGCTATAAAGTTAATACAGGATGAGTCTGTGTATAGCTCAATAGTATAGAACATCTACCCTGCAATCATAAGATCATAAATCAAATGCTGGGTAATGACATTTTACTGAGTACAAACAGCCATTCTAATATTATTACTGCAAGTTCTGCTACCTGTGATCCCAGAAGTTATAATTTCTAATCACACAGCAACCAAGTATGTGGTTATAGCAGTATTTAAGAGTTGTAATTGTTATGAGGACTACAAAAAGATGTGTGTCTGCACCATAGTTGAGAATTGTACCATGTGTATAGTCACAACCCTGGCGAAAGTGCTAAGATCAGACATATATTCATATCAAAACTAAAGAATGCAAATTTTTGCAAGCATGAGTGCAAACACTAGAATTAAATCAAGGTTCAATCTTGATGAAGTCTGGTGGTTGAATGTGTGTATATTGCAACACAATATATATTACTAGAGAGCTTCAAAATATAATGTGTGTAATCTCATCACAACAACAATATGAACAATGAGAAAATATAGAAATAGTGAAATAATGACCAGGAATAGAAATTTCATATTTAATTTTTAAAACAGGAGAGACTTCACAGTATTTTAGTGTTCTTATATATTTAACTAAAAGTGATGAAAGAATTCATTCAATTTCCCAGAAAAGTTATATTACTGCCCATAAAATTACTCTGTATAGAATTTGAGACTCTTATTGCTCCTGAGATAATAACATATTTATTTAGAATTCATGATAACCACTGAGCTTCCACTTATCACTTATGAATGTCAAAAGATTTCAGTAGTTGGTTGTGGTCACCATTATTGCATGTGTAAGGGAGCACACCAGGCAATGATAGAGTACAGCAGGGAATAAATATCACTTACATAAGTCTGTATTAAGCTTCAGAATTTGATAAAATATAGAATTATTTCCATAATTGGGTTGTGTGCACAATCCAATGCACAAAGAAATAGTAGTGGTGCATGTTGGGATTTATCTTAGATTTTCTTTTTCCAAAAAAGGTTAAAAGTATCCATCTCCATTTGTTGCATGTTTGGTAAAATCATATGAAAATTAACTTATTGAAACAATGCTTTCCTATAAGGTTTTCTTGGATATGAAGCAAATATACCAATCAATACATATTTAACATAGCCTTGACAAGTTCTCAATTATGAACTTTATAACTTCTGGTATTCTAGTATTGCTATATGTATAATTTTGGTAGAAGCATTTTTGTTTATAATTTTACTATAATTCCTAATTATTTTTCCATTGACATATTTTAATATCTTTATTTAAACACTTTGATTACAAATATAATTGTACTTGGGTTTCGGTCATGTAAAGAACACCCCCCTTCACCAGTGGGACATTCCCATCACCAATGACATATTTTTGGTTTCACAAAGATGCTTATGTGGGATAACCTTCTATTGGGAGGGAAACTGAGGGAAATAAGATAGACAATGAAAAACTGATGTAAATACTTTATGAATATGGAGGAACACAGACTCAGAAGAGTGTAGCACCGGCAATTCCATTGATTGCTACAGAGCACTGTGCTCCTCAAGGCAGCCACTTCAGCTTCAATTGTAACTTGATTCCCATAAGAGAACCTTATTCTTCAAGGTCATATCAACTTTGACTGCAACTTAATTTGTGCAAGAATGTTTGCTTTTTGATTGTTATATTGCATACTATGGTGTGGAGTGTATCCTTTGTTCAACTCTGAGAGTTGCCAGGGCTACCTGAACTCTTGGTCCTGAAAATAAATCCCTTTTCCCTTCCACCAACTTTTCAGTAATCTTAAATTTTTAACTATTTCCTAAGACTATTGGGTTATGTTTAACCTTAAAAGAAAAACATTTTACCTACAGCATTTATGCTTTATTTGATATTTCATTATATTTTCATTCCTTCTAATGGTTCTTTTTAAATGATTTCTTCATATCCTCTTTCTCAAGTTGGTGCATTATTCCTATGATTATTATAGGGGTTATCCTGAGAATTTGTAAGATAACTATGTAACTAATTCAAGTAAAATCTTAACTAGTATTAAACAGTTCAACAGCACATGTTTTTATCATAATAAGGTATTTTCAAATTTTATAATATCTTCATATCAGATAATTGTTACATTTAAGTTCATTCGTGAGAAAACAATCAGAAGCCTTTTAGCAAGGGCATTTGGGCATTTATAATATCATTTTTTTGAAATATAATAGAGGCAGCTAACAAGAAATATCTGATTTCATAGGCCTTTATATGATTGAATTGATTTCCATTTGAAAGCTATAGTCATTGAATCAAGTTTTTTTTTTTTTTTTTTTTTTTTGGTTTTTGGGTCACACCCGGCAGTGCTCAGGGGTTACTCCTGGCTCCATGCGAGTAGCTGCGCTCCCCTGCTAGAACCTCCAAACAAGCTCTCAAGTTTTTGTTATTATTTTAAAAATAACTATATTATTAATCATAAAAAGCAAATTTTTATTTTATCATTACTTGCTATTTTTATATTGCTTTCTTGTGAGCTGATAGTCATCTCTCTCTTTTTCTCTCTATTTCTCCTCCATTCTGTATCTCTTGCACTTCAATAGTTTCAGTAGTGATTCAATAAATGCACTATTTAAATGATAAAATTAAGCATGAATCCAGAGATTATATACATTATATATTTTTGTATTTAAATAATCTGTCCTTTGGAAATGAACTTATTTTATGGAATACTAAGTTATCTACCTTAAGTAAAAAAAAATGTGTGTAAGACCGGAGAGATAGCATGGAGGTAGTGAGTTTGTCATGCATGCAGAAGAACTATGGTTTGAATCCCGGCATCCCATATGGTCTCCTGAGCCTGCCAGGAACGATTTCTGAGTGTGGAGCCAGTAGTAACATCTCAGAGCTACCAGGTGTGACCCAAAAACCGAAAAAAAAATATGTGTCTGTGTCTGTGTGTGTGTGTGTATTTGTGTGTGTTAGCACTGAATAAGACTACTGTATCAGGAAAACTTGAAGTCCATTGATAATTGGTTGTGCTTTTTAGTGTATGATGTACTTTACTTTTCACTCTGTGATTAGAGAGGTTCATTAGTTTCTTACAGTCTCTTAAAATTTTGGAGTTTTCAATTAAATTTAAACTTTAAGCCTGTTGTCTACACTACATAAAGAGTGTAAATATTAGCAATTTCATTTCATTTTGTAAGCCTTCATTGAAATATGCCATACTCTGTGTTTAGCATATTGTTTAAATGTACTTAGAATGCTGCACGGAAAACATTATACATGAAGTATATAATCCATTTAGGAGTAGTTCTTATAAATACATTCATTAAGTAGACCTTTTAGACTCATTTATATATCAAACCACAGAGAAAACATTCAACATAACACCTAAGTAGCATTGATCATTTTTCTTACTTAAAATAAAGGCTTCTGACTAGTTCCTAGAGATTAAATTGCTGCTGAAATTACATGGAGATAGTTTTACAGAAAGGGGGAACATCAAGGGCTTTAATATCATAACCTGTTTCATGCTAGCTTGGATTGCCTCAAGTAATCAGTGACAAATAATGTAAATCATTTATTATATGCTTGTTCTCATATTCTTCGATTAAGAACAAGAATATAACCAGACTGAATGAGCTATTTCCATCTAATTGATGAATGTAACAGTTTATTGGGCTAAGTGCTAAGGGCTTGCAATGAGAGTTTTGGAATTTCAGGGTCAAACTCCTGATGTTGCTCTAGGCTATATTCACCTCTTCTCAATAGCAAGGTCACCCAAGGAAGCCATCTGCTTTCTCAGATGTGCAAACTTACTGGCAGACAAGGGGCTTGGAATTCACACAGCTAGTCAAAAGGTTATAAAGCCTCTCAATATTCCACAAGTATCACATAAATCTTTTTTCTCAAACAATTACATTATATTTTCTCTTTAGCGAAACCTTCTCGCTTTTGCCTCTGCCAATATCTTCTTAACTGACTAGCACAAGGGATTCAAGCCTTTGTTTCAGACAGTCCAAAGGGCATATACATAAATTGTATATACATATACAGCAATTTCTCTAAACAGAATGCTTTTGCTTATTATGCTTTACCATATTTTTTGCATGAAACTTTGAAAACATATTAAGTTAATTACATGAATTCCTGTACAGATAGCTAAAGGAAACATCAGTGGGAATATCTAAAACTAGAAAAAAATAGGATCAACAGCTACAAACACATGTCAATATAGAAAATCAATGGGAAATTGAATATGTAAAGTAGATGTGATTCCTATCTCCTTTGCAGTCATGAAATACATCTAATGAAATATGGGACAAGTACATGGATAATCTGTTATAAATTCCTGAAAAGAACATTTAAATATCTAAAAAAAGAGGGGTGTATGATTTAATGAAACAGAAGACTCAATATATTTGAAAATATACTTTTTATACTCGATTTTCCCCTTTAAATGCTTATTTTTTACTTATCTTTATATGATAACTTATTTATTTATTTTTGGTCTCTTTACCTGTCTTGAAAGACAGGGATATGGTGGGGGCTCACAATGGTGCTCAGGAGGGCAGTTTTCCTCTTACTGATAGTCTATTATAATCGAGCAGTCTCCAAAATCAAAAAAGATATGAAGTAAGTGTATTTGTCCTTCCCAATAAGTCACTGCTAACTGGGTTGGAGTCTTGAGCCCTTGAAAATTGATCTGAAGATGGGGACTTGAGCACTAGCACATCAGTAGGGTGTTAGCCTTGCATGCAGCCAACACAGGACCAACCAGTGTTTGATCCCTCCCTGGCATCCCATATAGTTCCCCAGCCTGCCAGGAATGATTTCTGAGCACAGAGCTCCGAAAGTAACTGATGAGGTTCACGGTGTGTGGCCCAACACACCCACAAAAACCCAAAGTGACTCATAGAGAGCAAGCACATACTCGCAAACTATCTGTAAAACTATATTTCAGAGTGCAGAAGAACAAACATCAATTAAAATATGTAAAAATCACTATGCTCTGCCATAAAAAGAAGCATTGCCCATACTCATTGGGTAGGGGTAATGTTAAGTTTAAAACTAAACTCCCCTCAGGGGCAGAACTCAGAAATCAGCTTTGATAATGTACTATCAAAATAATGGGGTTTTAATTTCTAGCCAGGTATGGTCTCTGCCCATCCAACACAGTGAACTTTAGGCAAGGACCCCAAATTCAAGCAGTATATAATATATATACATATATATATGTATGCATATAGAGTAATATTAGAATTTTATTCACTTAACATTTCAAGCAGCCACCGGGTATCTATTCTAAGCACATGTTGTCGATTTTTGGAATCTACTTCATGACCTGAACCTCTTATTGTTTAATTATTTTTGCCATCTCCAGTCATTTGGTGGGAACATACTCCCCTCAGTGTTCCTGAGGTGCACTAGCCCACATCTTGGGCCCACCTTGGTGAGAACAACTTGTTCTAGCCCCTTTTTCTAAAAGGGGGTTTGACAGCTGCTTATTCTCACATTACAAGCTTTTACATGCTTATGACTGGCTATAGCTTTAGGGTCTCAAGGCTTAATAATCCCCTCTAACATGTATAGTTACAAATATGTGATCAAAAAGGGAGAAAATCATTTATTTTATATTGCTCCTAATCAAAGCGTATTTTCTCACAATTAATCAAGAATTCAGGGGCTAGTGAGGAGATAGGAGTCTATACAGAATTACAGGGTGAGCACAGATAGGTTCATATAAGTCCCAGGAGCAAAATTTTAGCAACTATTTACTTGTCCCCAAATTATGTGAATAATATTTTCTTTATGTTTCAATCTAATTGTGATAGGTAACAAGTGACCTAGCAGTAAATCAACCAGGTAATAAACTGTGTGGCTAGACCCTGCAGAATCTGAGCTATACCAGCACTATGGGACCTCACCGACCATACCCTGTAGTGTTGGGGACCTCCTGAACAAGATTCAACATGTTTTGGGGGCTTTGCATTAGAGAATAGAAACTTGCTCCATTCTTCTGGCCCCTACTGCCTGCTCTGATTCTCACCAAATATGAATATCTCTAAAATAACCTAGTTTGTATTATAAAACTATTGTCCCTTATATAGTAGTCATATAATATATATTTATATATTCACATATATTAATAATTATTGAAATAGTTATTAAAATTAGCGATATTGTTAGTAAAAAATAAGCAGGTAGAAAATAATCTAACTTAGAGATCATTGTGGTCAAAAATTCTGATCTTCACTCTGAACTTTCTTAATGTATTTCCAAATAAAGAACATACTTTTTAATTTTTGGTCACACACAGAGGGTTTTTGGGTTTACTCCTGAATCTGTGTTTAGAAATACTTCTGGTGGTGCTAATTGGAATTAATCCCTTTTAATCTGTGGAAGAATGATCTATTAGACTTTATGTTGTTAAAATTGAATAGAAATTGGTTCACAGAGATTGGGTGCAATACATCCCAGGACTCACATATGTTCTCCTGAGTATAACAATTATTTCATGGTAATTTTATTTTACACTTCTTAATGCTTAAAATTATTGTTATCTTTTTAGATTTTTACATGCTATCTGTATAGTTTATCAGTGAAGTGACTTTTCAAGATTCTTTGGTTACTTTGTATTTAGCCCATTTGTGTTTATTGGGCAATGGTTTTATAAGATCCATGCATCCATGGATATGTGTCAAATTTGTACACCGTGCTCCATTGCATAATCATCACAGATCGAGTCTATTTTTTAGAATAAATTGAATGTAACCGTTATGAGAATTCTTAAATGTATTCATTGGGATATCTAAAAACAGTATTGTAATAGTGCTTTGGTGAGAATTAAGCAATACAGTACTGCATAGCTTATTCCAGTCTATTATTTTTATTTTCATTATCTTTGTATGGCCTTCTTTGATAGAAAATATAATAATGACAAGAAGATATAACAATTAAAATATAAGTGATTTGTGCTCTCCTTGGCAGCACATATACTAAAATTGGAATGATACAGAGAAGATTAGGATGTCCCCTGCATAAGGATAACACACAAATTCATGAAGCAGTCCATATCTAAAAAAATAAAAATAAACAAAAAAATCCCAAAATATATGTGATTTGATTCAATTTTAAAAGCGGTTCGGAATATTATTATAACTAAACTATTACTCTAAAATTTTAATTTTTTTCTTAAATATGTATCAGAATTTCTTACTTTTCTTTTTTAATAATTTGCTTTTAGAGCATGTACTGTTACACAAACATATAAATCCTATTGATTTGTCCTTGAGTTCATTGATTCTATCTTTTGTCTTCCCCACCTTATTATTAAGCCTAGCTAGCACACTTTTTATATTTTTCACTTTTATGAATTTTATTTCATTCTATTTATAATGTTTGTTTATTTGATAGCATTTTCAATTTGCATTTGACAAAATTTGAAATTACTTATTGGAACATTATATGGTGTATGTTTTAAAATCTTTGATATTTTTGAAATAAACATTTTATAGTTGATGTGGGTTATTCTTATGTAATCCATTTATAAGTTGATTTGCATTGACATTATGATGGCAAACTCATAATGTCCTTAAAAATCTGAACATCATACTGGAGGCTTTAAGTATTATTTATATTTTGTATTCTTGTAGGCAGCCACTTGTTTAATATTTTTGTGTATAGTTAAGGGAGCTCCTGTTTCCATTGACATCTAATTTTAAAACATCAAGTTGTTCTTTGTTGAATCTCTCAAGCGGTAGTTAAGGGTCCTAGGAACCCTAGTAAGAGATTATTAGTCAACCAGGTAAGTATTTGGTGTAAATCCAGGGGATACAATTCTGTTCTCATCCTATAGAGATAGAGATTACTGGGGTCACAGAAGTGATGCAAGATCATATACAGCAATGCTTAGGACATCCATGGCTATAACCCATGGCGAGAGCCTCTTGTTCCATACCTGACATGCTGCCAAGACTATTTGTTTCCCAGAATGTAATCATGTTAGGAGTAGGCAGTGTCTGCACTGCACCTTAATTCCTGAACACTTGTTGATATCTTTGCCCCTAAGTGCAACTTTCATTACCTTGTTGTTGTTGTTTGTTTGTTTGTTTTGGTTTTTAGGTCACAGGCGGCAGCGCTCTGGGGTGACACCTGGCTCTCCTCTCATAAATCGCTCCTGGCAGGCTCAGGGGAACATATGGGATGCTGGGAATTCGAACCCCCGTCCCTCTGTACACAAAGCAAATGCCCTATTTCCATGCCCTACCTCTTATCTCTCAGGTTTTTTTTTTCCTTTATCATTGGAGTTCTTTTTGTCCTCTACTAGCACTATTTGAAAAAAATGGAGAGAGTCGCTTCTCAGTCCTTTATAATCCAGTTTCTTTAAGTGAGAAAAAATATGTCATCCAAAAGATTCTAGACTTAGTCTCAGTCTTTTGAGATGTGGTACTGGTTCTCTTAAAATTCCTGTCTTTGGGTTTCAAAAAATCATCAATAGGGTACACACTAATTAGATCTGCTTTCCCGTTTATCTTAGGTTACCCCTCTAGTGAAGGATAAGAGATTAAATTTGATGAGGTCAATGATAATCTTTTGTTGGTTACCGTGACCTAACAGTGGCCATTTTGCTACAGCCTCTCTGCCATTTTCCAGTCTTGCATCTGCAAACTGCCTACGTGCTGTTTTGCTACAAAGCCCCTGAGCCAGCAGGATAAAGACAGCCACAAAAGTGATAAATAATTTCTTAGCCCGGGGAAGAAGGACACAGCCTGGTACCACTCCCAGGAATGGAACTTACTCCCCTAGCCCACATGCTTGAGTTAACAAGGTATTCATTATTGTCCTGTGCAACATTGTTGTTACAAAGTTATTTCTTTAGTACTTGCCCAACCACAAATCTGTTAAGAGCTCAAGAATGTGGTCAAGCAGACCCTTCCCAGGGTCACAGGGTGTTTCCATGGAAACTGCTAATCTGGCATGACTTGCAAGTTGTCTTACCCCCTGCCCCACTGCCCACTTTCCATATTTGGGAGATGATGTTACTTTCTGTGTTCAACCCAACCTGTACTCTGTTTCATACCATATTTGGAATAATGAAGTGGCCTGCACGCCAAGAGAATGACTGACATTACCTTATGCCTGCCCTCTTTACCTTGTCTATATAAGAAGATGCAAGATCACATTAAAATTGCCTTTGATCGGTTTTCCGTCATGGGTCAGTTATTATTAACCTCTCAAGTTTCTTACAGGTGTGGTCATGATCTGAGCCTCGCAAAATAAAGGTGCACTGTCTGTGAGCCTCTCATCCACTCCCGCTGGCTGAACTCCCCGGGGGGGCTTACCAGACACCAGCAATCTTTAGGAATGGCATTCTGGGCAGTGCAGGCATATTTCTTTCCTGTGTATCTCAACACCACCATTCTGTGAGTCTCTTTGTGAGAGTGATGATTCTCCAAATGAACAGGAAGCAAGATATTTAAGGCCAAATCTCTATACTGTGTAGAGTTTCCTTTGTAGTAATTTAGAGCCATATGCTGCCTCTGGCATAGGAGGGGAGTCTCACTCTCTGTAATTAAGTGAACTGAATAGTTGACAGCATGACTTTTCTTTCTTTTTTTTTTTTTTTGTTTTTTTTTTTTGGTTTTTGGGTCACACCCGGCAGTGCTCAGGGGTTACTTCTGGCTCCATGCTCAGAAATTGCTCCTGGCAGGCACGGGGGACCATATGGGGCACCAGGATTCGAACGATGACATTTTGCATGAAAGGCAAACGCCTTACCTCCATGCTATCTCCCAGGCCCGGACAGCATGACTTTTCAATCTTTTGTTATCTCTCAGGTTCGCCTCTTGTTTTCTATAGAACTGTTTCTTAATATTGGGAGAAATGAGGCAGCTAGTAAAAATCTTTTTAGGGTTGAAAATTAGGTTGGGTTAAGGCCATTGATAAATGGGAAGTTATAGACTATCAGCCACTAATTTGACCTAGTATAGTCAATCAATTCACCGAGATAAATAGTTAACTAATAGAAGGAGAAAGCAGGAGATAGACACCTTTTTCCCTAGTTTGAATAGAAAGCTTATAAACAATTTCAATTATTTATCTCTGTCACTCTAATTTTAAACTTCTACATTACAATATGCTTTTTATTTTTCTTTAAATACTTGGGTTGAGAAGCCAGAGAATTGGCAGTAGAGGTAAGGCATCTGCCTTGCAAGCACTAGCCTAGGACGGACCTCGGTTCAATCCCCTGGCATCTCATATGATCCCCCCAACCCAGAGGCAATTTCTGGGAAGATAGTCAGAAGGAACCCTGAGCATCAAATGGATGTGGTCCAAAAACAAAACAAAACAAAATTTACTTGAGTTGAGTTTTATTTAGCTTCTTGGACTTGTGAGTTCATAGTGTTCATCAACTCTCAATTAGTTTCCTTTATTATAGCTTCAAATATAGTTTCAAAGCCCCTATTTATTTAACAATATTATAATTTCCACTTGAAGTATCATTTACTAAAAATTTAGAGCAGAGCTTACTGATAGTACTTGTTAATCATTTTTCATTTCATTTCATCTTTTTTCTCTGACTTGAAGTGCAAATTTGCATTTTCTTGTAATGATTAATTGATTTATTTTCATCTAGTTATTTCAATTTAGACATTCTAGTTTTATTTTAGTCATATTAGATTCTTTAAAAATGTCTATTCTTGGGGCCCGGGAGATAGCATGGAGGCAAGGCGTTTGGCTTTCATGCAAAAGGTCATCGGTTCGAATCCCGGTGCCCCATATGGTCCCCCGTGCCTGCCAGGAGCAATTTCTGAGCATGGATCCAGGAGTAACCCCTGAGCACTGCCGGGTGTGACCCAAAAACCAAAAAAAAAATGTCTATTCTTAAAAAAGTCTTTACTTTTTATTAAAATAAACTATTAGTAAATTAAATTATAATAGAGTTATTTCAAAGTAATTAGGACAACATATTCAGTATTACTAGTCTATAAATACTGTTAGTTTTGTAGCTATATAATCTATAGTACTTAACCATTTGTAGTACTATTCTCATTAAACTGACAACAGAGTCAATAAATTCATCAAATGTAAAAGGAATTTACAAACAAAAGACATTTTAGAAACCAAAAAATAACTGCACAATTTATTTGTTTAAAGAATGCGACTATTTTAGCAATGCATAATAAAGAAAAAGATGCTATTTTTATTAGTTTTAAAAATACAAATCTGATTCTTTGTCACCCAATATAATATGGTAATTATTCTAGAAAATAAATAGACCATAACTTAGCAGTCAGTGACAAGAATGTAATTTAAAATACAAATTGCTGATATGATAGTTCACCAAGATAGGGTTCAATAAATTACTTATTTATTTGAGAAAACCATAAAGTAATAAAATGCTAGTTGAACTACATATAATGTTGAAAGACATAGAAAGTATAGATAGATAGCGTAATTGTGAGATAAAATTAGATGTCGCTCTACACCATCCTGACTTCAATGTGGGATGTACAGATTCCAGGACCTTCAATGCAGAGGCTCGAGATCAACAACAGAGACTGTGAAAGGTATAACTGTATGGGTACTGCAGTTTTACAATCCACATTAAATTTTCATAATTAAACATTATGAAGTTCTTGTTTGTCCTGTACTTCCTTGTAAAATTATAAAATATCAGATACAGTTTTAATAGTATTCATCTTATTTTTATCACAAACTTACAAGAAATACAGTGACACAGAATATATTTATTATATTAAGCTTCTTTTTTTTAATTTTCAGGTCAAGGTCTCAACTGATGGTGATCAAGAACCATGCTGAGAAAGCTTCTTGGAAAAAGTGCAATTAAAATCCTCTGTCACAGTGGAATCACACTCAGACCAACTAAGTGCAGGCATAAACACTAATTCTTTGAGATATCTACTCAGGCTTAAAAATTCAATTAATATTATTTTATATTTAATTTAATTTTACATTGTACTTACCAAAACTCTCACAGAAAATAATTTGTTTGAAGAATTCTAAATATAGTAATGTTGACATGATTTTAGATAAAATTAATGAAATTAATGTTTGGTAAGTTTAACTTTAGCTTAAATCTTTTTGAATATACATTAACTTTTTATTCCTCCTTCATTTTATCTTTAAAACGAGGGCCAGAGCAGTGGCACAAGCAGTAAGCATTTGCCTTGCATGCAATAGTCTAGGACAGACTGTGGTTCAATCCCCCCACACTCTGTATGGTCCCCCAAGCCAGGAGTGATTTCTGAGTGCATAGCCAGGAGTAACCCCTGATCATCACCAGGTGTGGCCAAAAAACTAAAAAACACAAAGCAAAACAAATTAAAACTGAATTTTTTTATTATAGATATGTATGTAGTTGGTATGTTTATATAGTAAAAAATACAAGTAAATTAATTATTTTCTCTTGAGACTAGCATAGTTACATTTTCACAGATTTACAAAAAAGGACAAACTCGCTTATATCATATTTAAGAATAATATTCAAAAATTACTGTAATTATATCTCAGAAATACTGCATATTTATTTTTAGATTATCACAGTAAAGTAAATTTCACATTGAGGTGAAAATTCAAATGTATTAGATTCAAAGTAAGCATCATACTCATACTACTATTGTTTATTGTGATAGGTATGTTCTTGCAGTTTCTTATAGAAATGTTAAAAATTTACTTTGATCAAATGCTTTTAGCAGATCATAATATGTAAATATTTTGATGCTCATGTCTCATTCCTGACTATGTACCAAGATTGGTGCCATATCCAGTGCTGAAAGTTAGTTGCATACTCAATCATCCACATAAGACTCATTCATGGCAAAGAGCTCTACCTTCTCTATTAACTTTTCAGTAACTAGGTAATAAACTTTAAACTAAACTGACCAGTTTATTAAGGGTACAGATTGACTGTTGAGTTTGTGGTGTATACATTTAAAAATTAATCAATTGGGACTGGAGTGGTGACACAGCAGTAGGGCATTTGCCTTGCAAGTGGCTAACCTAGGAGAAAACCTGGTCCCTCAAATCAGGAGCGATTTTAGAACCAAGAGTAACCCCTGAATGTCACCAGGGTGGCTCCACCCCTCAAAAATAAATAAATAAAAATTAAAATTAAACTATAAAAACTGTTGAAAGTAATTGTTTTAAACTCTCATTTTCAATTTTAAGAGATTATTTAATTTCAAGAATGTATGAAAACCAATATACAATACTATGGGAGAAGTATTAAATCTTTAATCTAGGTGGTGTGTGGAGTTTTACACTGTTTGAATAAAACTGTATAAAACAAAGGGTTCAGCATAATATTATTTAGTTTTTGATAAAAATAGCTTTCCCAGTGAAATAAATTTGAGTATGTTTTATAACTTTTATATTACTTTTTAAACTGAACAGCCATTTATAATGAATAATCTGATTGATCAATATTTTTTCCATTTGCCACTAGAAATGATTAGTAAATAAATAATCCTCAGGGCCAGAGAGTTGGTGCAGTGGTAGGGTGTTTGCCTTGTATGCAGCTGACTCATAATGGTCTGCGGTTCAATCACATGGCGTCCCATATATCCCACAAGCCAGGAGCGATTTCTGAGCTCATAGACAGGAGTAATCCGTTAGTGTCACCAGATGTGGCCTCAAAACCAAAGCCAAAACAAACCAACAAACAAACCTATTTATATTATTTCAAAAAACAATTACTGTTTTAATTTTTTATATGTGTTAGAGTTTATTGTAAATAGCAAATATTTTTATTATTTTGATAAACAAAATTATTTAAGACATGCAACATTAGATAGCATATCAGATTTTAGGAATGTCACATGTGTAACATTGATAATAACTTACAAATATGGCATAATGAAGACTAGAACAATATTTTTGTTCAGTATTGATACACTTTTGCAACAACCATACTGCCTGATTTCCTTTATGACTACCCTTAATTTATTTCTAGTCCTAATTTATTTCTGCCTTTTTCTACTTTTTCCTCTCATTCTTGACAAATCTGGTATTTCAGTTTTATACTCAAAGTCAAATACTTGTAATTCATCAATACTGTCTAGTCTTCAAAGAAATGCTTTTTAAATATAATTAAATTCTGAGAAATAAAACATTCCAAAATAATTCACTATAAGTATGAATATATAATGTATAATATATTTTTACATTATATTTTATTTGAATTCTCACAGATAAAACATGTTCATGATTACTAAACTGCAAAAGCTCTCCAGTGTTCTATTCATTAAGAAATGTATAGTTGGTATATTTGTCTAGACCTAATTCACTATAAGGCAATTGGAGATGGTTCTCACTAACAAAATGCAGCCAAAGACACATAAGTGTATACATTTTTAACTTTTCATTTACAAGCTATGGCCTGCAGTGCCTGACCAAGGTTGGATCCCTGGCAGCTCCCTGTACAGTTTCCCTGTACCTATAGAAAAGACCTTTAAGTACAGAACCTGAATAAGACTTGAGTACAACTGAATGTGGTCCAAATAAAAACCCGAAGATTTAAAAAGTTTTTTATACTTTTCTACTTATATACTGATGCAGTGTTACCTCATTACATATTTTCAGTGTATGTTTTTCTTTTTCAAATACAATGCATTTTTTTCAAATACAACTTTTTCAAATACAACTCGAGTATATTCTTCAGATTTTAATGTCAGATGCACTCCTGCAAATGATTTAAACACATTTTCACATATGTCACAAAATTGATATTGCATAATCTTAAAGAATTATGGTGTGTGTTATATACCATTAATTCTCAGGTTGATAACATTGCAAGGATTATTTATTATTTGAATTTTGTACCACACCCAGTGATGTTTGGGGTTATTCCTGGCTATGCGCTCAGAAATCACTTGTGGCTTGGGGGACCATATGCGATGCTGGGGGATGGAACTGCATGTGGTTGATATGGTTCAAAAAACAAACAAAATTGGGATAAAACTAACATAAATGGCCTCAAATGAGTTATATGGATGGCCAATATATATACGAAAAATGAAATGCATAGTTAATTGTCAAGAAGATGCAAGTCAAAATAATGAGAATAATGAAATTACTTACATAAATTCATAAAGAAAACCAGTGTTGACATGGATGATGGCAAGAAAGGAGGACTGGCCTATTCGCTGTTAATGATGTTGACTGGCAGATTACTTTAGAAATATGGATACTTCTCATAAAATTAGTTATTTAATTTCCATAGTCACCAGAATTTCCCCATCCATCCATCCATATCTAAGGACCTCAAAACTCTGTTAGCAAAGGCCATTTGCAGCCCTGTTAATTGCAAAACGGTTCACTATAATATCTAAAATCTGAAAACAACGCAAGTGTCCAGGAACAGATGACTGGAAAAAAAAACTATGGTTCACATACACAATAGATTGATACTTCAGTATAGGGAAAGATAATAATTCATAATTATGGGATGGATTTGGAGAGTCTAATGGAGAGTGAACTTAGTTAGAAGGATCTAGATAGGGTCAGGCATATCTCCACTCATATGACAGAAATAAATAAGAGTACTTTGAAAATAAAATGGTCAAAAGAAAAAGAATATGAGAACAGGCTTACAGAACTGATCTTAAGTGGGAGAACTTGATATGGTGGAGAACATTAGAAATAAAGTCAACAACATAAAAGATTAGACATGGCAGGTGGTGGTGCTAAGTAGATCTTTATTAACTTTTCTTGCTTCTGAAACTAAATGGACAATTTAATCTGCAGGAAGAAATAGATTTCACCAGAAAATATTATTTAGTATATTTATTTATCATATTTATCATTTTACTTATCCCATGAAATAAAAATATTGCAGTTCTTTTAATAAGCTAATATGTAGGTAAGCCACAAGCAGCACTTTTGATATTTCTTGATCAGTGATGATTTATCTATTTTATTGAAACTAAATATAAATTACCGTAGAATAAAATATTTTTATATCCTTTGATTCTAGGTTTTAGTGTTGTCCATTTAGGTTGGTTTCAGGAGGAAATAGGAAACCTCACTCCTTTTTTTTTGGGGGGGGGGGTCCACACCCTGCAGCGCTCAGGGGTTACTCCTGACTCTATGCTCAGAAATTGCTCTGACAGGCTCAGGGAACCATATGGGATGCCGGGATTCGAAACACTGTCCTTCAGGATGCAAGGCAAACACGCCTTACCTCCATGCTATCTCTCTGGCCCCATCACTCCTTAATCCCTTCCACTAAACACAAATAGGGCTGTTTTTATTTTTTGTTTATTTATTTATTTTTGGTTTGGGTCTTTCCCAGCATCCATCAAAGTACCAGTGCCATTGCTGAATCTTTCCTTGGGGACAGTGAGGCCTGTGTCTGGGTGGGGAACAGGAATGCTCCAGTCCAAATGCTCTCTACCAAGATCAAATGAACGGGTTCTCCTCTTCTATACAGCCTCTCCTAAATTTCCTTCTGCGTTCCAGTGATGTCACTGTTCATCTGCCCTTTGGAGCCAGCCAGGTTAGTGCTGGGGAAGAAATATTGAAACTCACTCCTTAACCCCTTCCACCAAATGCAAACAGGACTGTCTTTTCAGTTTTTTCCAAGTACCTTTCTTCCATCCTTTCCATCAGTCTTAATTTTCAATGAGAACTTTCGATTCAATTTATATCATACATTCCCAGGCAGAATGGATCTAGTACTTCATTCAACAGCTTAAGAAATATAGCACTCCAAACCACTAAATGCAAAGATTAGTGGGGAAGCTAAAGAAGATATCTGATACACGGAATAAAGAGACAAATCCTGAGATATCTCCAACTCCACCCAAATGCCTGAACCTTATAGATGAGGACCTATAATCAACATTTAATGGTTTGGCAATGGAAATCCAGGAGTTACTAGCCTGTGAAATTAAGAAATCTATATAAGAAAAATTCAACCAAGTCAAAGAAGAATTATTTCAGAAGATGAGAGAATTCATGCCAATAAAACAAAGAATTAAAAAACATGTTAAAAAATCATAATAGAATTACACAGATAGACAAACTTGAAGACAAATTACAAGCAAGCTAGAATAAAGAAGTCAAAAAAGAAAACAGAGACAAAACCATGGAAGAAAATGTAAGGCATTCAATGAACAAAGACAGGATAAATAATCTTCAAATTCAGGAATTCCAGGAGGGAAAGAAAACGGGAAAGGGGAAGAACAAATAGTGAGAGAGATGACAGCACCCTTGGAAAATAGGTTTCTCTACAAATCCAAGAAGCAACAAGAGTGCCAAACAAAATAGAGCAAAATAGAACAACACCAAGACATTTTGTAATCCAAATGGCAAAATACAAAGAGAGAAATTAACTCTTTAAATCAATGAGAAACCCCTCCCACAAATATAAAGGAAACAACAAAAGAATCAAACCAGATCTTCCATTTGAAACAATCTAGAAAAGAGAGAGGAATGACTTATTCAAACCACTCAATGACAGAAACTTTCAAACTAGGGGCCTAAGAGGTAGCACAGTGATAGGGTTTTTTGCCTTGCATTCCACTGACCCAGGATGGACTGTGGTTCAATTTCCAACATCCCATAGGGTTTCCCAAGCCTCCTAGGAGCAATTTCTGAGCATAAAGCCAGCAGTAAACCCTGTGTGCTCCCCGATGTGATCCAAAAACAAAACAAAACAAACAAAAACAACAACAAGAAAAGAAACTTTCAACTGAGTCTACTAGCCAGGCAAAAACTCTCATTTCTTGGGAGGGAGGATTAAACACATTCTCAGACAAAAAAGAACTCACAATACTTGAGATAACCAAACTGACACTAAATGAGCTACTCAAAGAGCAATTACACAAACCAAGTCCCCAATTGTAACGACCCTACACAATATTATGGCACAAAAGCCTATTCAGTCAATAGTTTACTTAAATGTCAACAAATTATAATCTCCTATTAAGAATGAATATGCTGGGGCCGGGCGGTGGCGCTGGAGGTAAGGTGCCTGCCTTACCGCGCTAGCCTTGGACAGACCGTGGTTCGATCCCCCAGGCCAGGGGCGACTTCTGAACGCATAGCCCGGAGTAACCCCTGAGCGTCACTGGGTGTGGCCCAAAAACCAAAAAAAAAAAAAGAATGAATATGCTGTTTAGTTTGAACAGGTGTCCAATCAACTGATCTTTATATATATATATATATGTATATATATACACATATATATGATAATATTCTAATGTTTTTATCCACAGAAATGGGTGCAGAATGCCTTTGGAAACCATGTGTTCCCAATAGAGTGCTCGCTATAAGTAGTTTTAATGTCTTAATTTCACTGTTTATAATAACTCCTTGATGTTTTTTGTCCTCAGTAGTACTTAGAAACATAGGTTGGTAACCCTGTTCCTTATCACAATGCTATGCTATATTCGACCCGGAAGATAGGGTTCATTATGATAATGTCACAACAAAAAATTCTAATTTACTCATTTTTACTTGATTATGCTGGATAATATAATCTAATGTTTATGTCCACGGTTTGTAATGGAATATGCCACTGCATGTCATGAACTCAGGTTACAGAGCACATTCATTGAATATGTTATTTTAATGTTTTCCATTAGAGGTAGTTTATCATTATACCATAATAGTCATAAATTTTTATTGTTTTTAGTAAAGGAAACTGATGTTCAAGGACAGCTAGACAATATTTCATGGAATAGACTTATCTTACAGTTGTCATTAATATATCACTCAGTTTTCTAGACTTGAAAACTGTATTTTTTATTTTGGGTTACACCTGGTGATGCTCAGGGGTTACTCCTGGCTTATACACTCAGAAATCACTCCTGGCTTCGGGGAAAATATGGGATGCCAGGGGATCGAACCACGGTCCGTCCTGTGTCAACAGTGTGCAAGGAAAACACCCTACTGCTGCACCATTGGCATGGCCCCAACTATCATTATTCTTAAGAATGCTCCATACACTATCTAACTCATGAAAGCTCTCTTCACTTTACCCTCACCAATAATGATTGGCCTGGAAAATGGAAAACCTTTCTTTCCATCTGACTTACCAGCTTTGTATTTTTTAACAATTCTGCCCCATTTTAGCTGGGTCAGCATTTCAATTGTAACCCATAGATCTATCCTCATTGTCTGTCTATTTGTGTGTATGAGTGTATGTGTTGACCATTTCATTATCCAATATCAGTCTGTAATATGTATTATCTATGTTGTATATTGTGCTCCCCCCGTCATATATAACACAACCTTCCCGCCTTTGCTTACTACCTTACAAATTATTTTTTAGGCCTTCTCTCTCTCATCCCATTTGTTATTTCCCTGCTTTTAACTCTTTTTACCCTCAGATCTTAATTCCTCATGAAACAGAACATCCCCCTCCACCCCAGCAAGCCACCAACCCTCTCTCAAAATGAAAAGATAGATTCTCAACCTGAGAAGAAGCTGGTATTGATTTGCTCTTCGTGGACCCTTTTCCCCAACCTCCTTTTATTGTGGACTTTTGCTTGCTGACAGAGTTGGTTTCTGGTTTCCTTACTCAAGGAAATTTCCTAATATGAGACTTCAAAGAGCCATTTTTTTAGACTCCACAAGAACAAATCACAGGCTGAAGCTATGCTCTGGATTTTATCTACTGATCCAGACTATTTTAAAAGTATTAAAGGTGACATGTATATATCCTTTGAATATTCCTTTAAATGCATTTCCTTAATAAGTATAACCCTTAATGACCATCTTCTTATGAAGCAATTTCCCCCATTGTTTTGGATCTGTTTAGTAGGGAATTCAAGGAGATGTTTCACTAGTGTTTAGAGTTCATTTTAGAACTAAGATGTGGGGATTGTTGGGCTTGTTATCTCTGTCTCCACAAGTATCAGTAACACCTTGTGGCATTCCTTTTTGCAGAGGTACAGTAAAATGGAGAAATCTTATGTATGCAAACAATTTCTTATCTAATAAAGATAGGAACATATAAATTTAATACTGCAGTGGGGCTTCATACCCTGAGCACTCATCATAATGACTTGGTTTAGGTTTCAGAAGATCAAACATTGACCATTAATTCCTGAACCTTGGATCCCATCTATGGAAACATATATGGAAACATATGGAAACATCATTGGAATGGGACTTCTACCACGGAAGGTTCTACTGCTGCCCTGGTATCAACTGACTCCAAAGAGGGTTCTTATGACACCCTGACAACTTGGTAATAGCAACAACCTGGTTTTAGGGCAGGGTTATCTGCATTTCTGCTTTATGATGAGATGAAACAAGAAGATGCTTTGCAACATTCTGACTTAGACATAGTATCTGTACAGAAACCAGGATCTCTAAGTGAAAAACCTGACAGCAAAAACCATGATTGTGAAGAAATTTTACTGGGACCACAGAGGGAAAAAAATAAGGTTGGACAACCTAGTATGCCTGGAGCCTGGAGAAGATCTTATGACAGAATACTTCATGTGTAAGTTATTCCTGTTTTAGGAGAAAGCTTTTTCCTATTTCTCCCATACTTTGCTGTGCTTATGCAAACAACTCCCACACACAGACACACACACACCTTTTATATTCTATTTTTTATCTCTTATCTTTAAAAAGATCTTATTAAACATTCTGCAATTGTATTTATGATTTTATTGAAATACAATAATTTTCACAAATATACTTGTTGCTAAAGTTTTTTCTTCAATTCCAGTGGGAATGCCATCTAGTCCAACCTTTATGGAAAACACTATGGAGATTCTTAAAAAAAAACTGAAAATTGAGCTCCCATACAATCCAGCTATACTACTCCTAGGAATATACCCTAGGAACACAAAAATACAATACAAAAATCCCTTCCTCACACCTATATTCATTGCAGCATTATTTATAATAGCCAGACTCTGGAAACAACCAAGATGCCCTTCAACAGATGAATGGCTAAAGAAACTGTGGTGCATATACACAATGAAATATTATGCAGCCGTCAGGAGAGATAAAGTTATGAAATTTTCCTATACATGGATGTACATGGAATCTATCATGCTGAGTGAAAGGAGTCAGAGGGAGAGAGTTAGATGCAGAATAGTCTCTCATATCTATGGGTTTTAAGAAAAATAAAAGACATCCTTGCAATAATTCTCAGAGAAATAGAGATGAGGGGTGGAAGGTCCAGCTCATGATAAGAAAATCACCACAGAGAGTGGTGAGTGCAATTAGAGAAATAACCACACTGACAACTATCATAACACTGTGAATGAATGAGGGAAGTAGAAAGCCTGTCTTAAGTATAGGCAGGGGTTAGGGGGAGAAGGAGCTTTCGGACATTGGTAATGGGAATGTTGCACTGGTGAAGGGAGGTCTTCTTTACATGACTGAAACCCAACTGCAATTATATTTGTAATCAAGGTGTTTAAATAAAGATATTAAAGAAATAAATATTATTAAGCTAATATAAATATATTCTTAAAATAGGAGGAAAATCGTCCCTTCTCAAGGCTTTGTGTTTCCTACAAAAGGTTTGTTGTACAGTTTGTGGAAAGAGAGTTACACATGTATTTGATGCACAAATTACAACTGTGGACATATTGAAGTTCCACAGTTTAAAGGCAGTGGAGCTCTGATAGCTACACTGCTGAATTTGCCACTTGAATGCAATTCTCTGCTCATTTTTGGTTAGTGTTACAATTTCCCTGTACAGAAACTTGCTTTACTAATAAATTAAATTGTCCTCAGATAGAAAAGCCAAAAATAAAAAAAAAAGCAAGTTAACTCAAAATAAAGTCATCCTTTGCTATTACTTACCTTTCTTAAAAATAACTTAGATTGATAGCATATAATTTAAAAATGTCAGGATGGATAGGAGAGTTAAGTATTTATTTTTCCTAGTAATTTACAATTTGGCTCTAACATGCTTAACTCCCATTGATTTATTCTACAATTTTTAGACTTTTCATCATCAAGTTGAGTTGAATCATTTCCTAAAGTTATAAATGTATCTATATTCAAAATATTATGATTTTAAAAGAAATATCAGAGTTACAATCACTTGGAATGTGCTTTATATTGTAATCATTTTTATTAATATTTTTTATTTAAACACCTTGGTTACAAACATAATTGTGGTTTTGTTTCAGTCATATAAGAGGACACCCCCTATTACCAGTGCAACATTCCCACTACCAATGTCCCAAATATCCCTCCTCCCTACCCCGCCCGCACCTGTACTCTAGACAGGCTTTCTATTTCCCTCATACATTCTCATTGTTAGAATAGTTCACAATGTACATATTTCTCTAACTAAACTCATCACTCTTTGTGATGAGGTTCACGAGGTGGGCTGTAATGTCCAGCCCTCCTCTCTTTTGTCTCTGAAAATTGTTGAGAGATGTCTTTCATTTTTCTTAAAACCCAAAGATGAGTGAGACCATTCTGCTTCTTTCTCTCTCTCTCTCTCGAACTTATTTCACTCAGCATAATAGATTCCATGTACATCCATGTATAGGAAAATTTCATGACTTCATCTCTCCTGACAGCTGCATAATATTCCATTGTGTATATGCACCACAGTTTCTTTAGCCATTCATCTGTTGAAGGACATCTTGGTTGTTTCCAAAGTCTTGCTATGGTAAATAGTGCTGCAATAAATATAGGCATAAGGAAGGGATTTTTGTATTGTATTTTTGTGTTCCTAGGGTATATTCCTAGGAATGGTATAGCAGGATCGTATGGGAGCTTAATTTCCAGTTTTTGAAGGAATCTCCATATCGATTTTCAGAAATGTTGGACTAGACGACATTCCTACCAACTTACGATTTTATTCTAATAATAAAACAATGTCAAAATATTAAATTGTATGTTATTGAAAATATTTTACTGTATTTATTCATTAAGGCTATGATGTTGACAATTAAAAAATAAATTGGGATACACTGGAATGAATTATTTAGTAAATCAATTTCTAACAAATGCACAACTATAAAATATTTTTGACATTGTAGCTTTAATTCTTAATAAAGTTTGACACTCAATTTAGTAAGGACTTGATACATAATATCAAGTGACTTCAAGTCATTTACTTAATATGACATGGAAAGTAGACAGCAGTTGCATCTTTTTCTTCCTAAATGTTCTCTACAATATTATCATTATACTTCAATTATACCAACTGGGACATACATATAAATACTCTTAACTCTTTACTTTATTATGTTATGTAAAATGCTCTAAAATAGGAATATTTTTTAAAAAACAGACATCAATAAAATGGAGTTATATAATATGTTTTATGCCACATTCAAGAAGAAAAATATTGACTTTGTCATGAATCAGAGGTACACACATACAATTTTACATAGCAAGAGTGTTTTTTGATGAATGTATATTTCATCTATCAGTCTCAACATTTTATATTTGACAGCAATTTCAAGACCCATCTTGATGAATAATGTTCAATAGATAGAAGTAATTTGTTGGGCCAGAATGTTAGCACAGTATTAGGGCATTTATTTGCCTTACACCCAACTGACTTAGGACAGATACCCTGCATCCTATATAGTCCCTGTGCCTGGAGTAATTTCTGAGCACAGAGCCAGGAGTAATGCCCGAGCACCACCAGGTATAACCAAAAAATAATGAATTAATAAATATAAAAGAAATGGTTTGCTAATTCATACATACTCCAATCTTCAAATTATAAATAAAAACTACACTAATCATACCAAGTACTATATTTCTAGATGTATATAGAGAATTATTTTATGAATTTATACATATAGTTGACAGAAGGCATACGATATAAACAATAAAATTAAATTTGAAGGGTAATTCAGGCTGTCTATAATAAAACTCATACTCATATAGAAGCAAAATATATGTATTTACTAATTTTAATAATTAAATAAAATTATAGTGTGGTTTGTTGAGGCCTACCAAATAATTATGACTGTTTAGAATAAGGGAAATATAGGGCATATAATGATTGATGCCTTGTGATTGGATATATTTTAATTCACAACAAATGTTGTAGGTGGGATTCTCCAAGCAAAGTCTGAAACCCCTGGGACTCTTCCAGCAACTTAATCCAACCTGACCTGCAATTTCATTTGAGGGTCAGAAGATATAATGCTTCTGGGGTTATTGCAAGCTGCTTAAATTCTATAGTGAAAGAAAGGGATTACCTGTGTCATCTCAGCTATACTCAGAAGACTAATACTGTACTATGTGTGTTAGTAGTTCAGGCAACTTTCCAACTCTATTATTTTGTACACAGAATGTACAGTGGTCCTCAGTAACTGACAGTTAGAAATGGAAAAGCTCTAAGATAGGATCACTCATACATCAGACTTTTTATGGCAGGAAGTTTGAGTAGCCATACATAGAAGTCCTTTCCTGGCTTTTTTTCAATAAAAAAAAGTGATTTATTTTATGGACTCAATCTAAAAAGAAGAGGATTGCTTCTTTTCCAAAAAATCAGGTTTAGAACTGATTTCTGCAAATAGCCTCCGAACATCTTTGTAAAGAAGGAAAACAGACTAATTTTCAGTGTGGAGAATATTCAAAAAATAATGGGAAATTTCAATCACCACAGTGTAAATTCAGTCTCATACTATGGTTGATGGAAATGTCCAAGTTCTCATCTTTGACCTAGTCTATGTTCAGTTAAATATCTTTAGATAGACTTATTCAAGTAGAATTTTTTCTCAGAAAATGTGTGTACTAAGAACAAAGCATGCTTTCATCTATGTCCAAGGCACAGAGGAAAGATAACAGTAATAGTTCTTGATTGAGAACTGTTGGGGACTCAAAATATAGTCTTTAAGGGTTCATATCAATACCAAAATCCAGCAGAGCGCTTGATACTAGTTTTTTATTAGAGTACCTAATTCTAATTTTGGATCAGAGCACTTGATACTTATATTTTATAAGGGTCCTTTCCACTTATGAGGGTTTTTATTTTTATTTTGTAAGAAGTGTCTCTGATTTCTGAAGGACCTGGCTTTTCTATATGGTGCCCATTGTTCTGTGTTTTCAGATTATCTAAGTACTGTCTAAATCTACTTGCTGATTAAAGAAGATTAAAGCATTGTATTTTATATACCTTTCAAACAAAACTAATAATGTTTTAGCAATGCAATTTTAGCTGCTTTAAGTTCACTCTGGATAGTATTTGGTATTTTGAATTACCATCATATTAAACTAAATGTACAATTGTCTTCAATATAGACAAACTCTCCTTTGATCTCAGTTCCATGCAATAGCCCCCTTAAAATGTGAAAATCCTAATTTAGGGAATGCCACTTCTTTATGTTTTCGGATGTGCTATATACATTTTATAGGTCTGGGGCCAGAGAGATAGCACAGCCATAGGGTGTTTGCCTTGCACACAGCCAATTAAGGTTTGATAGTGGTTCAAATCCTGGCATTCCATATGGTTCCTTGAGCCTGCCAAGAGCAATTTCTGAGCGTAGAGCCAAAAGTAACCCCTGAGCACCCCAGGGCATGATCCCCAAAACAATAAATAAATAAATAGATAAATAAACTCTCTAGGTCTCTCCATGAAACATTTCCTGTTTCAGATGTTTATTTCAAGAAGTTAGAAGAGGGCCAGAAAAATAGCACAGCGGTAATGCATTTTCCTTGCACATGGCCAATTCAAGATGGACCTGGGTTCGATTGCGGCCATCACATATGGTCCCCTGAGCCTGCCAGGAGTGATTTCTGAGTGCAGAGTCATGAGTAACACCTGAATGCCACCGGATGTGCTCTCCTCAAAAAAAAAAAAAAGAAGTCAGAATAAAGTAGTTGGTATTTTTTACATTGTAATGTTAGTTTTTCCAAACAAGATTGTGTTCTGGTAGCCTTTCTAATCAGATTATTAAACGTCTCAATTTTTAAAAACTGGCATTCCATATCACATGTATTAATATTTTCCAAGTTATTCAAATCCATTTTGATGCTCTCTTACTTTCTGAAAGACTGTTTTACCTTTTATAAGACTCCTGAGAAGCCTTGCTTCTTTGAAAAATCTATTGTTAAAGCCGTTGAAATACTTTATAAGTATAGTAAGGAAATTTCAGTAACAATTCCTGTAATACTTGGTCCTAGATCATGTGGTATACTCACAAACACAATTATTCCTTTTGACCCTGCTATATACCCAGTTACTACTTTCTGGTGCATCTGACAGATGCCACTTTTAGATCTTCTCCTTATGAAACGAAGTCTTCTGAACTGATAAATATATCATTAGTATATTCATTAACAAAGTTATCATTTTGATGTTTATTTTTCTGATTTACTTATATTTTAATATTAATTAGTTTATAATTACTATATTTTTTTTCAGAATTCTAGGCATTATGTCTATATTTATATTAGACCTATAGAAAAAAATGTTAGATGCTATAGCTTCCTTGAAATTGATTCATATAAATTATCCTTACTAGAAAAAAATGTACCCAGTTATGACAGATGCATCAATGTATCTCAGTGATCATTTCACTATATATATCAATCAGAATTATACTGTATACCCACCCACAACTAATATAAATTTATTTATAAATGTATCTAAGTATATTATAAAATAATAGGTAAAATTTGAAAACATTGGTGAAGCAACATAAAATATTTGTTCATTAGAATAATATCAAATACTTTGCATCATTAAACCACTGATAAATTTCTGCTCTGTCACTGTTGCTCAGCCAGATATAGAAGTACTTGAGAAGTGACACAGGTTTTTAATGATAGTTTAAGAACTCTTTTAAGCATTGGATATGAATACTGTAGGCAGAATCATTGTGATTTTGTAGGAAACTTTTAAAAAATCAAGGCTAAATAAAATATAAATTTTTTTTTTGTTTTTGTTTTTGTTTTTTTTTGGTTTTTGGGTCACACCCGGCAGAGCTCAGGGGTTATTCCTGGCTCCATGCTCAGAAATTGCTCCTGGCAGGCATGGGGGACCATATGGGGCACTGGGATTAGAACCGATGACCTTTTGCATGAAAGGCAAACGCCTTACCTCCATGCTATCTCCCGGTCCTCATAAATTGTTTTATTTATGTGATAGTACAAATAATTTAAAAACAGATTAAAAAGCGTTGTACCTATAGTAGAAATTTGGAATAAGCACTTTATTTGCCTTCCTAAAACAAAACTGTTAAGGTTAGAATGTCAAAGAATTATTTAATTAACCTACTGATTACTTATCCAAATCATGTCAGACAAGGGATCTTCTAGTGTTGCCAAATTGTCCTCTAGGAAGTTTGAACAGATGTACACTCTCAGGACCAATGCCTAGAAATGCCTGTTTCTCAGTTCATGCCAACTCCCAGAAGCGGTATAAATGAAAACTAATACCTGGGGTTAGTAAATGATATCTGCTAACATTCTTAGAAAGTTTATATTATTTCTAAGAAATTCTGTGTTAGCTTGCCCATTAATAACAACTGTCATTTAATATAATTTTATATGCTGCTATATTTATAATTATTTATCCTTTTGTTTTCATTACCTCATGCTATATTAAATATATATCTATAATACATATTTTAGGAATTTTATTAGACTTTACATCTTTACTTCATTAGAATGGACAGGTAATACTATGTGAGTTTAAGTTTTTTAGATAATAATTTATGTTCATATAGATGACTATATAGAAAGATGATAGGTAAAATAACTGTGTTTTGAATACTTGGTTTATATGATACCACAGTGACACAAAACCAACTATATAATTATTTTTTAAGAATTTTGTATCCAGGGACTATAGCTTGCCTTGCAACATGGCAGAAAAAGATTTATTCCTAGCACCCTATATGGTCTCCAAGGCTTGAGCCTGCCAGGAGTGATCCTGGAGTACAGAGCCAAAAGTGAGACTTCATCACTGCCAACTGTGACTCAAAAACCAAATTGGAAAAAAAAATGTGTTCAAGACAAAAAATAGATTACACACTTTATTTTATTTAAAAATGATTAAAGAAAATGTCCTGGCTTCTAAAAGATTAAATTGAGCCACATTATTAGATTATAGGTATGGTTATTGCAAATAAACTTTGCTTTTATTTTCTGTGAAAAACTATTATAAACAATTTCTTAAAAAACTAATTGAGTCACATTTGTAGATGTGTATCCTATACAGTTTTAGGCTTTTTATTCCAAATAAATAGCATTTCTTAATTAGATCATTTTGCTTTCTTTCCTTAAGAATGCCTAGATTGAGCTGGAGCAATGGCACAACGGTAGTGCATTTGCCTTGCATGCAGCTGATCTAGGACAAACCTTGGTTTGATTCCTGTCATCCCATACGGTGCCCCAAAGCCTGGGCAATTTCTGAGCATATAGCCAGGAGTAACCCCTGAGCGCCACCGGGTGTGGCCCATAAAAACAAAACAAAAATAAAACAAGCAAACAAACAAAATGGAATGTCCAGGTAATTTAATCAACTTACCTAATAAAGTGAAACAATGGTTTAATATAAAGATTAATTTGCCATTTTACTCAGGTACCATAAAACTATTCAAATAGACTGCGTGTGTTCAAAAGTTTTCTCATATGATTTATTACACATATTTAAAAGAGGAAGCCATATTTTAATGGAATAGAACATATTTTTATATTTTACAGACTAATTTATATGGGAATATTTATGAGCCAATAGAGGTCTACGGAGTTCTTTTATATACTGGCTGAGATTTCATGTTATGAGCAAATATGTCATTTATTATAGTTTGAATGTTTCTATTTATAATTCCTTAACAAGACAAGACCTCAATATTCCTTTGAGGCACATAATTATGTGATTCTAAATATGGATAACTAAATAAAAGTAAAGGACTGAAGGGAACAGGATTTATGTGCATCGATTACTTCAATCCTCTTTATTGGCTTTTATTTTGTTTCCTCTATATTGGTCGAAAAGTATTACAAATGTGTTTTAATAATTTCATTATAAAAACAATAAAAGTAAAATATTTATCTAAAATGACGAAAATCTCTCTTCATAAATGACAAAATGAATCCATTTTTAGGGGACTCCTCACAAGTGTTGCTCAAGGAGTCTGGATTCTATTTTGCAGCCAATAAGGATAATAGTTCATAGCAGGTTCCCAGGATGCATGCTGCTCAGAAGTTGTGGTATTGGGAATTCAAAGGCGCATGTGCTGAAGGCTTCCAAGGGTATATATAACCAATAATGTAGGGGCCCCCAGGCTATTGGAAATTAAACTGAGGTTAACTACATGCAAGCTAAAGTTTTTCCATAATTGCAATAAGTATGAATATGTAAAACCGATTCCAATTCTCACATTCATCAATTTAATCTACTTCAGAATTATATACCATACATTTATATATAATTTAATCACATTTCATGTATGAAATTTTTATAGAGACCAAATTATAAAATACAGTTGTTCTTTCAATTTAATGCTCTTATTTTCCTTCTAAAAATAAATGTTCTTTAATTTTTGTCCAGTTTTCATTAGCAAAATACATCTAAGAGACAAAATTATTTTTGATCTATGATAGAGCATAGAAAGAGAAGCTATATGGGATGGAGCGATAGTACAGAGGTAGGGCCTTTGCCTTAAATGTAGCTGACCCAGGACAGATCTGGGTTTGATCCCTGGGGTCCCATATAGTCCTCAGAGCCAGGAGTGATTTCTATATGCATAGCATCACCAGGTGTGGCCCAATAACAAACAAACAAACAAACAAAACATAAACAAAAGGAAACAAAAATAAAAAGAAAGAGAAGTTGTATCTTGAAATATAGTATAAAAATCAAAATTGAACTTTATTTTTTTTTTTTTTTTGGTTTTTGGGCCACACCCAGGGACGCTCAGGTGTTACTCCTGGCTATGCGCTCAGAAGTCGCCCTTGACCTGGGGGACCATATGGGGCACGGGGGATCGAACCGTGGTCCGACCAAGGTTAGCGCGGTAAGGCAGGCACCTTACCTCCAGCGCCACCGCCCGGCCCCAATTGAACTTTATTTTAAGCTTTCATAATTGAATCAGGAGCATCATTGTTTCTGTATTAAACATATAGAAAGTCAATTAAGTAAAAGTGGAAATTAAGTAATTTAAGAAATATTTTAATTCTCCATTCCAAATATAGAAATATGCTTTATAAGGCAGATTATTTAGTGCAATCAGTCACACAACTAAAGCAATCTTAAA
Organism: Crocidura indochinensis; assembly: GCA_004027635.1. Lineage (NCBI taxonomy): Eukaryota > Metazoa > Chordata > Mammalia > Eulipotyphla > Soricidae > Crocidura > Crocidura indochinensis. The sequence continues at coordinate 45,285 of PVKC010001092.1, forward strand.
TATATAACATATTTGTGTATTTTTTTGGTTTGTTTTGGCTTTTATTGGTCACACCCAGTGATGTCAGGGGTCACTCCTGGCTATGCACTCAGAAATCACTCCTGGTTGTAGGACAATATGGGACTCTGGAGATTGAAACAGGAGTGTCCTGCTTAAGCATGTGCAAGGCAAATGCCATACAGTTGCAATCACTCTGGGCCCTATCTTAACTTGTAATACATTGCATATATTTAGTGTCTTTTTATGGTTACCTGTTTTGCATAGAATCCCTAGGCATTGCATTTGATATTTATGAGACTTTAACATAATCAATAAATTATAAAACATTAAGTCATGTGTAATTAAGTATGTCATGCCTTTATGCTTCTAATTGTATGTAATATATTAAACTACTCAAAAAGTGAATAACAATTGTAAAGATGACCTTGGGGGTCTTGAGGTATCCATGAATAACAAGATTTATTAAATTTTTTTTAAAAAAACTATAATTAATGTCATACTCTATTGAACTGGCAGCTGGATTCAAGATGACTGACACCTTTATTGAAAAGTTTCATTTTGTGAAAATACATATCTCCTTAAGCTATAAAAGCTTTTATATTGGTTATTCTGAATTACTAGCTGAAAACAGCTGCAAGGTATAATGTTTAAATCAAAATCAATATTGAGGTGCCTGTTGTTGATAAATAATACTTGGGTGACCTCCAACACTCTAAATGACTTATTTCTTCCTGCTTGGCAAATAAAGTACAGGGTCTAAGGATACTCACTGTCAAATTCTCCTTGGATGCTGGAGGTCAACAGACAAATAAAGGTGGTCAAAGAGATGCCACCGGTTTATATGCCAGACTAGCAATATTCCAGATTTAGGTTATGTTTATGTGACATTTATCTAATAAGGAAGGCCAAGCAGAATGATAAATGCCTTTCACTATGTCTGTGCAGAAATAGGTTTATAAACAAGCACCTGCCATAAATCACAAAAACAGCTTTGTCAAAAGTAACTAGAGACTAGATGCATCTTTATAATTACTCAAGACATCTTGTGTCCTGCTTTCATATCCTCCACTTTCTTCTTAGACCAATACTGTACACAGATAGAAGCCTAAGATATTTTCACTCCATATAAAACATGGGGTTATAGCCAAAATGCTTTTCAGTTTCCTCTTTGACCATTCCATTAAGGTTAATCAATATGTCTATATCATGAGTAGAAGACCAGCAATGAAATAAAATTCTATAGACAAATACAAAAATACAAATACAGTCTTTTGATTCTCTAGTCTGCTTGTTTCCTAATAAAGAAGTATTTGGGTGTAACATCAATTAGTAAATTAGTAACTGGTATTTGAAGAGAGAACTGTTAAAACAAATACCATTATAAAAACTGGGAGATATTTTATTTGAAAGTTTTATCCACATTAAACAATATATGCAAGCCAATAAAACACACATTTAGTAATATGGACTATTCCTCAAAATTTAAAATCCATTTTAAAGATGCATTAATTAATTAAAAATAGTATTAAATTCAAAGTTAATACATATTATACTAGTAGTTTTTCAGTTTATACTATTATCAGTCATCAGAAAATGATCTGAGTACAAGAAAATACATAACACATAATATAATTTCAGAGTGTAGGGAATAAAAATTTGAGAGCAAGACAGCTTGAAGATCAAAGTAGATTGAATTGTACTTTCTTTAAACATATTTTATGTTTCCTCCCATGTTTAGTTGCTTAATAGATGTACAATTGCCTTAATATTTTGCTTCATATTGTTTTACAAAGGAGCTTTGCAATAATCATGGAATAAAAAGTGCAAAGCTACACAAATAAATGTCTTAGCACTTGGGTCAGCCCATTTAATTTCCCTTTCAAATCCAATTGTTCACCTGCTGGGCTTATTAAATACAAGCATACTGTCTGTATTTGAATGCATTGTCTGTGTTACTTTGGCACTGTCTATGTACTGCCTATGCCATTTCTAATGAGAGTTGCCTCTGTCAGAGCAAATTTTCAGAATTTAAATTAGGTGTGCTTTTTCATATGCATTTTAGTCACTTAAATTACCATATAACTAATTTATAATCACAGGACTGCTTCTGGCTAATCAACTTATTATTTTTATAGTAGCTTGAGGAACAACATACATTGCCTAAGGGAACGTTTTAAATTAGTCATGTTAGTGAGATATGTGTCAGTTTGTTATTATGAAGATAGTAATATTTTTGGATCCATTAATGATTAGAAATTCATTAATGATTAGAAATTCACATATATTAATATGTTTATAAAATAAGCCAATATATAAAATCACATTTATTATCCTTGTCTATAAATAAAATATTAAAAATTAGCTCCAAATAGTCCTTATACAAATATTTTGTTCAAACTTTTTTTCTACACAAAATCTTTAACTTGAATTATTATAGAAAAATTATATAAATATCAAAGAGTAAAAACAACTCCTTTTCATTAACTTATTTGCAGAAACAAAATGTAACATATTTATACAATGGAATGATTTTTTTCTGACTACAAAGTAATAAATTACTGGTAGTGATACAACATAGAGTAATGAAGAACATCGCAAAGATCACATATTATCTAATTATATTTTTAAGAAAATTTTATATTTAGTCAGAAAATTGATTAATGATTATCCAGGGTTGGAAAAGATGAGCGTGATTAACAAAATATAACTAAGAATAGTTTTTGAGAAAATGAAAACATCTACAGCATTTTTGGTAATGGATTATTACAGTACTATTATATGTGTATATATCTACATATATATCTATATATATGAGAGAACAAGAAAGAGCTAATGCAAACAAACCATTAGTGATAGCTATCTCTTGCCATTCAGAAGATATAAGCCTCACACAAAACATTCTATATATGTAGCTATATATATAAATATCTATCTCTCTATATATACATATATATGAGAGAGAGCACATAAGAGCTAATGCAAACAAATCATTAGCGATAGTTATCTCTTGCCATTCAGAAGATATATGCCTCACAAACCAAACATTTCTCAGCAAACCTGTATAAGTTACGCTCATCATATCAATACTCTTATAATACAAATTAGACTCCTATGAGAATGTCCTCATACCAGTAAAAATAACCTGCATCCAAATGTCTACATAAAATTACTTCTAGTGGGACTACAACTTCTACTGAAATGTCCTGATTCAGCCTCTGTGTACAATAGAACGAAATATTAAAAGAAATTTAAAACAGGACTTTGATCCAGTGAGTACACCCCTTAGAACCCATGCTGAGATTGCAAAAACTTGAGCTCAAAGAGATATATGAAACATCTATGTTTATTACAGCACTATTTTTAAAAACCAAGAATTTTAAACAATTCAATGTGTGAATTAAGAGATGAGTAGAAAAAGAAATGGTGTATATACACAATGGAATACTATACAACAGTTAGAAAGGTGTACTCTTATCTTTTCAATGAACTAGAAAATCATATTAAGAAATAACTCAGCAAGAGAAGATATATGCTGGATGATCTCATTTAAAAACAATAAAATAATGAATTAGTCAAATAAGGATAAAAATAAAGGAACACAAATACAGGATACAGAGAAAGCAAACTGTATATTTATATTTTTATTATGTTATCCAAATTAAAGATGAAAACTTTTCAGTTTGATTAAAAATAATGTTTAGAAAAAAGTATGGTAAATATATAGGTAGATTAAGAAAGACCTATATGACACAATACTATTATTTTTATGACCAACAAAAAGTATAAATACTAGGAATATACAATTAACTGTAAATGTGTACATATAAAATGTAGTTTAAATCTAAATCACATTAAGAAAAGTTAATAAACTAAATTATTAAGGATCATCCATTGAATAGTGTGTTACTAATAAATAGTCTTTTGGAAACTAGTAACAAGAGACAAAAGTTGAATATATATTCAAGAAAAATGCATTCCAAAACTGATATACTCTATTTTGATACACAAAATAAACTTACAAAAAGAAAAAATAAATATTCTAAAAGTCACAAAGCAAGTTTAACCAAATTTCTTCTAATAATAAGCATAAAATATCTGTCATCGGCGCACATAAATAAGACAACATTTACATAAAAATTAAATGTCTCTTATTATGCAAACACCCAGGGATAAAATTTATAGGCTTCTTGAAGATATTAAATAGTATATAGAATTTTTGTATGCAAGAATTTCTTACATAGGAAACAATTGTTTCAACAAAAAGAGATGAATCAAACAAATGACTTAAATAATGTTAAACATTTCCTCTGAAAATAAAAAGCATTAATAAATAATAATCATAAGAATCATAGATCAATGCATTGAGATACTTTAAAGGTATTTAAAAACTTCATATTAAAAATTCCAGTATGATAATGTGGAGAATATTTCCAAAATACTGAACTAGATTGATATTTGAAAATTGATGTAATATAATCCATTCTATTCTTTCCAGATGAATTATATCATTATAATGAAAGAATAAGCAGTAGCAGCTTCTCTATGGAATAATTCAATTTAATAAATTAGACAAGTTAGAATGAGGAACATTTTAACTTTATAATCACTAATATAATGAGCTTATAAATAATGAGCTTAACTACTTGTTGCCAAAAAATAATATGAAAATTAAGAAAACATCCTTTCTAAGCACTGTGTAGCACTGTGTAACTTGCAAATATCAGTACTTAACTGGCCATATTTTATTTTGTTATTTTGAATTTTGTCTTACAATTTTTAGAGGGTGTTGGGCAAAACATGGAAATGGTCAGGGCTTACATATTTCTCTATGCTCAGGATTCATTCCTGCAGCTCTGGTAGTCAGATACAGTGCCAGATATCAAATACAGCTCATCCACATGCAAGCAAGTGCCCTAATTGATTGATTATGTTTTGGGACAATTTATGTTATTTTTATAATGTCCAAAGTACCATTATTTGAAGTCTAACTAAAAGTAACTCAAGTATTCATTAACAGTGGATTGCATATATCCCTTTTGTATATTTAATAGCCCTCTGGGGGCCCGGGAGATAGCATGGAGGTAAGGCATTTGCCTTTCATGCGAAAGGTCATTGGTTCGAATCCCGGTGCCCCATATGGTCCTCCGTGCCTGCCAGGAGCAATTTCTGAGCACTGCCGGGTGTGACCCCCCCAAAAAAATCTTTAAAAATTACAAACAAATGTTGATGGGAGAAAAAATAATGGTGACTTCCTAATAATCCATTTAAATTACTTCAGATATTCTATGAATATTTAATGCTTCAGTAAAATTTTATAAAATGATAGCTACCATTACATTAATTTTCATTCATGCATACTGTCTGTTTTCATTTTTAATTTATACAATCTTATTTGCAGTTTATTTTCTTATTATAATATACCCTATTTTTTTCACTAACAGATTTTTATGTAAAAATAGTCCTAAACACTTTGATTACAATTGAATGAATTGTTCAGCCAATTTCTTATATAATTTATACAGGGATCATTTATTTCTAAAGGATTAAAGGGCTATCCCATTTTTCTAAAAATGTAGTCAGTTATAAAGAACATATCCAGTATTTTAGAGTTGACATGATTTTCTAAATGAAGTAATCAAAGTATAACTGAAAGAGATAAGTAAGACTTGCTTTCTGCTATCTTCTTCCAAAGTGCTTCAATAAAGCTTTGACAGAGAGAACAATCTACCTATGCTAGGTCTTGAACATACTGCAATTTTCTGCTTTATAAATTTAACTTAAATATTGTACAGATTATTTTTAGACCACTTCAGTTCTATGCAGATGTTATGATAATTGTATTTAATAGCTATCATAAAAGTAACTTTAAAAATAGGATTATGCTGATAAAAGAAATAATGTTCTTGTTCTGTCCTTCCACTTAGTTCTGTCCTCTAAAATTAGAGTCAGATGTGAGAAAATGACAGTTTTATGCTAATTTTATATTTAATAAGTGTCTTTATTTAGCCCTAAACAATTTTATGAATGCCTTTTATTAGTCCCTGTCATGCAGTGATAAATATAGCATTTATAAATAAATATAGATGCACCATATATATAAAAACTTTAAAATCAGATATAATTTTCATAGTATCTACTTGCACAAGGCAAATTATAAATATTTACACACCTCATACCCATAGCCACTCATAACTTTAATATCTATTATTACAAGTATGGAAACTGAGGCATAGAGAAGTTAAATAGCACTTCTAAACACAGCAACTCAATGCATAAAAGATTAAATTTAGGTAAGTACAATTCAAGTACACTATATTTAGTGCGTTATCTCTCAAATATTGAAGGAGTATAAAAAGCAGCCACTTAAAGAAAAAGTATGACGATGTCAATAGTTATACTGGCAAGCAGGACAATAATTTAATTTCTCTTTCAAATTCCTTTAAGGAGAGTAATTTAAAAACACTTGAGCTGTATGCATGGCAATCATATTGTTTTCCAGAGGATACAAAAACACATTGATTTCCATGAGTAATGAGAATAGTTCAAAGGATTTACAAGTTGTGAATAAAATGTGTTTTAAATATCACCTTGGTATTCATGAATCATCCAAACTTAGCTTTATGGGAGCAAATTGATTCAAGGGTAATTGACAGAATTTGAGAGTCGAAAGTTTCATGTTAGATAATTACTGCCTGACATATAGAGAAGTTTCTTTAGTGCTTTGACCATCATATATAATTCCTCTGTTTTGTGACTGTATCCTTTATGTTTTCAAAGTAAAGGATGTCTTTAAATTCTCACAAATATCCTAAACATTACTCAATTCACCAAGAAGGAAATATCATATAATTTTTTTTCACTAACTCCTTGGATTATGTATCATTGCTAAGAATAATGACAATTACTCAATTTATGTTTATAGTTGTTTTGTTTGTTTGGGGGCCAAAGAACCAGTCAGTGCTAAGGGCTTACTCTGATTATTCACTTAGGAATCACTCCTGGTAGTGCTCTGAGGACCATATGGGATGTGAAGAATTGAGCCCATGTTGGCCACATTCACACAAACACTAATCTCCCACTGTAGAGCTCTCCAGCCCTCAAAAAAATCTAAAATTGGAAGCTATCGTGAAATGGATGTTAAAAACAGATTAAAGATAGATATAATGGTAACCTAATTAAATACTATTGCATCTTGTGTTAAAAGCTACTTATGCCTTTAACATAAAAAACACTTCCATCAAGTACAACTACAGGAAATGAATATTGATGCATGGATAATGGGGGAGCAAATGTGATGGGGTGCATATTTGTTCTCAGAGTAGCTACAACTGATTACTCAGATTAAAGGAACTTATTTCATTAAGTTTTATGAACTGTTGCAAATGTTTGCAAGTTGAAAGAAGAAACCACTCTGGTTACCTGTGTTTTAATTCCTAAAGATCTCACTGACCAATCCTGCAGATTGCATCACCTGGATGGACTGCAATATCTGGGAGAAATGCTAAATAAGTACAGCAGTACTTGGTTCTACTTTTGGGGAATAATATAGAAATGATGCCTTTAGTAGCGTTTTATATAATAATGATGTATGCAGTAATCTTGATTACTGAAAAAATATTCTAGCCTATAATTTCCAGTAACACCTAAAAAGGGAATATGAACTATTTCTACACAAACCTTATGAGAACTGAAAAGTTTAGAATCTTTCATGTGCACTAGATGAAATGTATGTCTAGTTCTCTTGAGAGTAGGAAAATCATACAAATGCCTTAGCTTATCCAACTATTCATTTATTAAAATCACATCATTTAAGTTAAATCTTGCTGATCTGTTGAAGGTGAGAATTAAATGTAAAAGAATTTAGCACTATCACTAATAATTGTTGCTAAAAATTTCCTCTTTAGGAATATTAATAGTTGTTTAATGTATTTTAGTACTCTTTTTTTGGGGGTATGTTCAATGAATTCATTTCAATGTAATAGCCACTTAATATAGTATATCCACTTAATTTAATGATTTATTCTTTGCTACATTTTCTGGCTCAAACGCATATATATTTTTTGTTTTGTTTTTGTTTTTGGGCCACACCTGGTGATGCTCAGGTGTTACTCCTGGCTATTCGCTCAGAAGTCACTCCTGGCAGGCATGGGGGACCATATGGGGAACCCGGGGATCGAACCGCAGGCAAGGCAGGCACCTTACCTCCAGCGCCACCGCCCGGCCCCTAAAACACATATTTTATCTGATGTATGCAGTTCCGTTTATTAACACATCTGCTTATGTGTTAAAACTGGATTCTTATTGAATATTTTATACATGAAGAATTTTATTTTTTTCTTAAAATCTTTTTACTTTCCTCTCTCTGTAGTAATTATTGTTTATTTGGTACAATTTTAATATATGTTTCCTAATAATTTTTATGAAAATAGTTACACATTTCCTTTTCACCCTATAGAAAAATTATATAGTTTCATAGGACATCCAAATTATGATCCCATTAAAATATGTTATTTATATTTTAACACTTTAAAGATGTTTCTGTATGCATTTTATGATTATAATTATTATTTATAGATGCTCATCATATTTATAAGAAACATTTTTATTATTTTATTCTTTAGATATTTGCTGACTTGTTTATGGCCTACTTTACTTGTAAAGATCCTACATAAATATGAATTTTTTTGTAGGTTCAGTTACATAAATAGGAATTTTTGTAGGTTCAGTTAATGAGAGAAAATATATAAACTTCAACTATTTGAAAATACATTTTTAACGTATTATTTTACTTTTATGTCTATATTTATATGAAAGACTACATTTATTAAGTTTATACTAAAATTTATTTCTGTTCATTGACTAATTTGAAGTGTGTCTTTAATATAAAAACTTACATCATTAATATCTACCACCTTTCACTGAATAAAATTACTAAAATTAACATTTAATATAATTTATACTCTCCACATTTTTTTTAAATAAAATTTTTATTTTTTTAAGTATGTTGGGTTACATAACGTTGGCAATCATATTTTAGGTACAAATTAACATAAAATCAGGGGAACTCCCATCACCAAAAAGTCCTCAGTCCACCTCAGTTCCGATCATA